>CM064877.1:64027690-64267983 GCA_003313485.2 Penstemon barbatus | reverse complement strand
TTTGAGATAGAAAACTAGCAAACATAGCATCTTGTGCAGCAGCTCTTCTTGTTTTCACTCTGTCTAAAGGATCACCAATCACTAACTCTGGTGGGTGATTTCTGAGCCATCTGAGATCAGGTTGCAAATCATAATGTTGTCCTTTGTCTTGATCTTGCAACACTACTGTTGGAGATACAGTAGTAGTCTGTTGAACATTTGCCATCTGTTGAACAATCTCTGGTCTATCAGCTGTTTGCAACTCGTCTGTTAGACAATCAGCTCTGTGATTTTGAACAGCACTTGAGTTATCAGCTGAGTTGAGATCAGGTAGTATGATGGGTATATATTCTTCATTCTTTCCAACATTCATCTTCTGTAAATCAGTAGACAGATCTTGATTAACATTTTGATTCTTTTCAGAAGATTGACTTGGCTCATCAAATACTACATGAATAGATTCTTCTATTAGTAATGTTCTTTTATTGAAAACTCTATAAGCCTTACTAACAGATGAGTATCCTACAAAGACAGCTTCATCAGCCTTTTCTGCAAATGCAGTAAGGTGATTTTTACCATTATTTAAAACATAGCATTTACAACCAAATATCTTAAAGTAATGAATGTTTGGCTTCCTATTGTTCCAAAATTCATATGGAGTCTTGTTTTGGTGCTTGTTGATCATGCATCTGTTTTGGGTAAAACATGTTGTATTTGTTGCTTCTGCCCAAAATCTTTGTGGCAGCTTAGCTTCAGCTATCATGGTTCTGACAGCTTCTTTCAGTGTTCTGTTTCTCCTTTCAGCAACACCATTCTGTTGAGGGGTTCTGGCAGCAGAGTACTCATGATGTATTCCTTTGATATTACAATACTCTTCAACAGTAGAGTTTGTAAACTCTGTCCCTCTATCTGATCTGATCTTCAATATTTTGATACTCTTCTCATTTTGGATCAGTTCCATCAGATTAGTAAGATGTTCCTTGGTTTCACTTTTCTTCTTCATGAAAATCACCCAAGTATATCTTGAATAATCATCCACAACAGCTAGGCAGTATTTCTTTCCACCATTGCTGACTGGATCAATGGGTCCAAATAAGTCCATGTGTAGCAGCTCCAATATCCTTCCAGAAGATTGGTGCTTCTTGCTTTTGAACGATGACTTGATTTGTTTACCCTTCTGACAGGCGTCACAGAGCTTATCTTTGCTCATGACTGTTTTAGGAATCCCTTCTACCAAATCATTCTTGATTAATCTGTTGATGGTCTTGAAGTTTAAATGATTCATTCTCTTGTGCCATAGCCAACTAACTTCACTTGGTGCAGATGCAACCAAACAAACGTTTGAATTCTTGTCAGCAGAATTCCAATCGACTATGTAGATATTTCCTTGTCGTCTTCCAGATAAAATTACCTTCTTTGTACCATTCTGTTCAACATAGCACTTATCTGTTGAGAAAATGACTGAATATCCTTTGTCACAAAATTGACTTATGCTCAGCAGATTATATTTGAGGCCTTTGACATATGAGACGTCAGATATCTCTATGTTCCCTCTGATTAACCTTCCTTTAGCTTTAATCTTGCCTTCTTTGCTGTCTCCAAATGTAACACTTGGACCATCCACATCAACTGCATCAGTCAGCTCATGTATGTTTCCACACATGTGTCTTGAACATCCACTGTCCAAGTACCAAATCTTCTCTACTTTACTCCTGCTCCTAATCCTATCCTACAAAACAAAAATAAAATTGTTTTAGGTACCCTTATTGAGAGGGTCCTGAAGGATTAGTTCCACCTTTGACAACCCAAGATGTTGAAGTCTTAGGCTTCTTAGGTTTCTGAGTTTTCATAGGAGCATGAACAGTTTTATTTTCATCATAATTATCAGATAAGTCATGTTGATGATCAGTATGATAAGAATAGTGTTCATAAGCAGGGTAAGGTGCATGATAAGCAGGATATGCATGCATTGGATGAGCAGGATAAGGTGCATAGTAACTAGGAAATTGAGGTGCATGATACATAGGATGATATGCAGCAGGTTGCACATAATATGACTCATTTCCATACCAAGCATTTTGATTTTTCTTGTTCTTATGCTTCTTTGGTTTACTAACAATTTGCTCATTAACAGACGACTTAGTTTTCTCACTAGTCTGATTAGTCTTAACCTTATCAGAAGACTTCCTAGGACTCTTCTGTTTGGGTTTACTAGTCTGTTTTCCTACACTAGGCTCTTTGCTCTTTTTAGCCTTAGGAGATTTCTTCTCCTTTACCACTTTCTCAGATGAGGTAGGTTTAGAAGTTTGAACATACAGAATGACCTTACTATTGTCAGCAGAAATGAATTTTTCAGTATGATTCAATTCTAATTTATCCTTTTCTAAAGGTGTCTCCTGTTTACTAGATGTAGGCATGGATGCAACAGTTGACTTATCATGAGACTCGATAATTTTCTCAAGTTCCATGATTTTTCCTTCATAGACCTCACATTCAGCTTTCAGAGATTCATGCTCTTGCTCAAGCTGTTTATACTCAACTGATTCTTTAGGCTTTTCAGCTTTAAGTTTCAGTGAGTTATTTTGCTCTTTTAGCAAGCTCATCTCTTCCTTAAGCTTAACAAATTCTCCAGCAATAGTAGTATTATTTAACATCATTTGCTCTAGAGAATCAAACAATTCATTATTTGGAGGAGTTACCTCATCCTCGGAGTCATCAGATTCCTTAGCCATCAGGCAGAGGAGAGCAGGTTTCTCTTCATCAGAAGATTCTTCATCAGACGTGTCTGAATCTGAATCAGATGAGTAGACAGCAGCAAGCTTTTCTGCTTCAGCTACCATTGCTTTCCCTCTTTGATGCTTTCTTTCCTTTCTGATTCTCTTCTCTTCCTCAGTGTATTTTTCTGCTTTTGGATATGGACAGTCCCTGATGAAATGTCCCAATTTCCTGCAGTTGTAACACATTAGTTTTGCTTTATAATCATCTTTCTCTTGAGAAGAAGAGTTAGGTTTAGAAGTAGAAGCAGCATGATTGTATTTGTTTTTCATCTTTCTCTTATAGAACTTCTTGAAATTGTTCATCAACAATGCTACATCTCCAGCAGTGTACTCCTTCTTATTGAGTAGAGATGCTTCATCAGATGAGTCCACATCTTTGCTTTTGTGAGCTGGTCTTCTTGGATTTTCAGCAGCAACAAGTGCAGCTGTGGGACTTGAAGTTGAGGTTTCTTCAACACCCATTCTAGGCAGTTTATACTCATACGCCTTGAGTACGGAGAACAGCTCTGTAAGAGAAATCTTCCCCAGATCTCTTGATTCTTCCATAGCTGTCACCTTCATATTGAACTTGGGGGGCAGGGCCTTTAGAACTCTGACGGTGATCTCCTTGTCAGTAAAGGTCTTTCCCAGCTTTAGAACTTCATTCAATGTTCTGGTAAACCTGGTATCCATCTGATCAATGGTCTCTCCAGATTTCATCTTGAAGTTGTCCAGCTTCTCCAAGGCAACACTGAGCTGATGCTCTTTGATGGCGTCGTTTCCTTCACTCATGTCACGAACCTTGTCCCACATTTCCTTTGCAGTTTTGCAGTGTTTGACCTTGTCAAACCGATCATTATCCAGGGCTTTGGTCATGATGAAACGGCCAACTTTATCCAGATTGAACAGCTTTATTTCTTCGGCTGTCATCTCTGTCAGATCTTTTTCCACCACCATTTCAGCTTCATCTACTATGATGGTCTTGGTGAATTTGAATGGACCTTTAATGATACATGTGTACATGTTGTCATTATAGGCTGCTAGAAAGATTTCCATTCTAATCTTCCAGTCCTCAAAGGACATACCAGCAATGTGGGGAACATGACTGATACAATCCATTTTTCAAAAAGTTTTGATTTTTCAAAATTATGCTCTTTTGAAAAAGTTTGAAAACCTTTGAAAAACACTTGGATCAAGCTCGTTGATCAGGCAGCTGATTCAAATGAACCACCCGCTCTGATACCACTTGTTGGTCCCAAGTGGTCAGAAGAGGTTTAGAGGGGGGGTGAATAAACCTCTTTAAAAATTTTCTTCAAATTTAACTTTAAAACTTTCACTTTAACTGAACAGACTAAGCTGATCAGATTAGTTAGTTACAATTCTGTTCGCGAACAAATCTTTGAACAGCCTTGTTGACCACTCGTCTGATTGTTACTTAGCTGATTTTGCCAAAATCAGTTTTAATACTTAGAGTACTTGCAGCGGATTTTCAAAGTGTTTTTCACAAGTAATCTCAGTAGTTTGAAAAATGTTTCCCCAGTTTTATAAACTCCTTTAAATTCTTTTTCAAACAGTTAAGTTAATGTGTTTTATGCAAACAGAAAATATGCAAGTAAAATGTAAATAAAAACACAAGCAATTTTTATAGTGGTTATATGGATTTGAATATCCTTTAGTCCACTCTTCCAAGTCACACAGATCTTGGGTTATACTATAATCACTAAGTTTACAGTATACTCTGCTTGCGCCAATCAACAAATGAAACGGCCACAAGTGCGCAGTAAGAAATCAAAAAGAAATCCTACTTCTCTGAAGTAATATCACTCACTTAGACGGATATCTACTTCTCACAACACTCTCGATTACAAAATCACTCAGAAGATGTATTTTTCTTGATTCTTCAATTCTGCTTTCGTCAACAAATGACTCGGCTGATGAGTGAGCTGTTCTTGAGACTTAAAGAATTTTGCTTCGGAAATTTCTCTCAGAAAGTGTGTTGCTTGTTTCTTCTTCGTCTCTTTCAGCTATTTATACTTGAGGATAGAAAAATGTCCGTTGAAGAGAGACAAGATTCAAATTCCTCGAGTACTGGTCCTTAAAATCCGCGAACGGCTCTTTTGCAGTCTGTCCGTACTGTGAACAGTACTATTCTGCAGGCAGCATTAAATGCACCCAGCTGATGCGAAGCATTTCTTCAATCATTTGTCTTTAATAACCTTGTACTTCAACATTTATTACTCCAAGGGGCATTTATTACCGTTGGGAATACTTCATGATCTTCTTCACTTGGCTGACGAAAGTACACGTCTGATGGCGAACTCGGCTGATCTCAAACTTGAACAAATCTGATTTGAGTCGGCTGATCTTCATCAGTCTGATAACTTTACTTCAGCAGATCAGAAGTCTTGGACCTTGAAATTTTGACTCTTCTGATGTCTTCATTACTTAGTCAAAAATTCTTCTAAGGGATCATCAGCTAAGTTACTCCATACTTAGCCAATCTTGAAGTTTTGGAATCCTTCAAAACCTCCCTTTACAAATTGTCTTCAGAGCCTTCATCTTCATCCTTATCCAACAAGTAATATAGGCTTTCTCATTTGTATTTCGCCCTTTAGCATGTACGACATCCTATAATGCTCGAATAGGACTCCAAACAATTGTAATCTGTACTCGATAATTCAGAATACAATACTATTGATCTTTCTTGTTTATTGTCTAACATTATTACTGCATTGTTTATCCACCCTTGATCGGGCACACGAAAACGCGTAAGATCAATTGGCGCCCACCGTGGGGCCTTATTCGAGTATTAGATCGAAATATGCCTACTACGAGGAGAAATACGTACAACCGAGGAGAACCCTCCCAGGCAGCAGGAGCGCAGAATTCAGTCAATAATGAGCCCGATAATCTATCTCGTGCGGCTCAACAACCAGAGATTCCGCCAATAGTTCCCCAGGATAATGTTCCGATCCACACAACCGTTGGTGATCTAAGGTCTATTATAGGCACAATGTGCAGGGAATTCCTGAACAGTGGGAGGGCTGATCAATCACCCGTAGACCAACCGGGAAATCACGGGAGACCTGAAATACCTTCTTCGAACATCCAGAAGGAAAACAGCATACTGCGATCTATATCGCGTGCCCCAGCTACGAATCCTCTTCGAGCGATGCCCTCGAAAAACAACGCCCGATCGGAAAACCCACCAAGATCGGTACATAATCTGGAGGATTCAGTGGTAGGAGAGAGCCACTCTGCCGGCGTGGTTGGAGGTAGAAAGTCTGCCTACAAGAGAATTACCGAATCAGAGTTAGAAAAGATAATATGCGAGAGAGTAGCTAAGGAATTGGAAAAAGAAGAAACGATGATAGAGGTCCCCCGTAACAATCAGGCCGTCAGGCGAGGGGAGAATACTCTAACTAGAGGGAACTTACGAGATAGGGAAGTTTCAAACAGTATCATGCGCTGTTCGCCATTTTGTCGAGAGATACGAGAAGCTCGAAACTCAAGAACGGTGCCAACAAGGCTGCCGCGGTATAACGGGACTACCGACCCCGGGGAACACATCAACAACTTTATTAATGTGATGAACTTGTACGGACATTCGGAGGATTTCTGTTGCAAAATTATGGTCACTACTTTTGAGGGAATCGCTCTCGATTGGTTCGGGAAGTTACCTCCTAACTCCATATTTTCTTTTGAGGAATTCTGTGATAAACTGAAACATCAGTTTGCTAGCCAGAGGAAGCCAAGACTGCCAGCAAATCACCTGGGTACCGTAAAACAATTGGAAGGAGAGACGTTGAGGCAATGGCTAGCAAGATTTAGTATTGAGCTCCTGAAAGTAGATACCCCGCTGATCGAGTATCTGTCCTCCCTGATGTTCGAACTAACCAAAAGCACTCAATTTGGAAATGCTTTGTGTAGGAAATAGCCTAAGACCTTCGAACGGATAATGGAAATAGCAGAGAAGTACATGATATAGGAAGAGATGAACAAATTGAAGAGTTCACATGTTGACAAGTCTCATCTCAACAAGAAGCAAGATCGGGCTCCGATCCCAAAACCAGGTGATTATGGGGGATCGAGCAGAGGATCTGTCTGACAACGAATTAATACTTATAAGCCGCATGTGCCACCTCAAGCCCCAAATTCATATGGACCTCCCTATGACCGGATTCGAGCCCCGAGACCGGGTAAAATGCAGTTTACCGAGCTTAACACCTCAAAGGAAGAAGTGCTAACCGTGTTGGAAGAAGGAAACCTAATCCCTGAAGCTCAAAGGATCACCCAGGCCAGAGCAGGGGCACCAGGATATGAGCAATACTGTCGATATCACCGTGCTCGGGGACATAGTACTGAAAATTGTTATCAATTGAAAGTTGAGATTGAAAAATTAATTGCCCAAGGAAAACTGAAAGAGTTTGTCAAATGTAACAACTATAACGGTCGTTATAGATCCCGAAGTCCGCGAAAGCTTAATAACCAGCAAAGACAAATTCAAAGCCAAGCAGAAGAGCGTTCGAATGGAGTAATAAACATGATTGCAGGCGGACCAGCAGGAGGTGATAGCAGAAACGCTAGAAAAAGAACTTTGAGATCGATAAAAGCTGGAGTCTCTGCTAAGAGAGAGATTCTGTCCTTGGAATCTCCCTCCATAGAAAATCAAGTTATAAGCTTCAGTGAGGCCGACAGACCCTCTGATGTCAATTGGGACACAAGTGAAGACGATCCGGACTTTTCCATGGTGTTGACGTTGAGGATTGCTAACTTCGAAGTAAAGATGGTACTGGTCGATAACGGAAGCTCAGCGAACATTATTTCGTCTGAAGCCCTCACAAGAATGAATCTTTGTCACCCACGTCTAGATAAAGTAACCACCCCTTTGGTTGGTTTCGATGGATCAGAGATCGTCCCGCTCGGAACCATTCTCTTGAGCACGACTCTAGGAACTAAACCAAAAAATGTAACAAGAATGATCAAATTTTTGGTAGTAGATACGGCATTCGCTTATAATGCTATATTAGGGAGACCAGCCCTAAATATCTTCAAGGCAGTCGTATCTACGTACCATCAAAAAATAAAGTTTCCAACCGTGGGGGGAGTGGGAGAAATGAGGAACGATCAATACATGGCATGGGAGTGTTATAACTCGTCTTTGAGTATTAAAAAGAAAGTGGAGCCCGAACTCCCGACCAAGAGAAAGATAAGTGATTTAGCGTCTGAGTTGGAAAAGCCAATTCCCGACTGCGAAAAATTCCAAGCCAAGAAAGGAAAAAACGTTGACATGAGCGTACAAGCGACTGACCACAAAAAGGTTACTTTAGTTCCTGGATCCCCAGAAAAATTCACTAAAATTGGAACAGAATTGAGCGAGGGCATGGAAACCATGCTCATAGAATTTTTGCAGAAGAATGTGGATGTTTTTGCCTGGAGCTCGGATGATATCGTGGGAATCGACCCGCGAGTGATAACACATTCACTAAACATCGATCCGAAAGCAAAGCCGGTAAGGCAGAAGAAGCGCAATCATGGTCGCGAAAAGGACAAAATAATTAATGCAAAAGTCGATAGATTGTTAGCAGCAGGACAGATCAGGGAAATCAAGTTCACAGAATGGTTATGTAATGTAGTCTTGGTCTCCAAAGGTGAAAAGGCAGAAAAAAAATGGAGAATGTGCAATGATTTCACCGACCTAAACAAATTATGCCCAAGAGATCCTTACCCACTGCCCCGGATCGATATGCTAGTAGATTCCACTGCAGGGTTCGTGTTGTTTAGTATGATGGATGCATTCCAAGGTTTTTACCAAATTTTCATGAACGAAAGAGACCAGGATAAAACAGCGTTCATCACGGAAAGAGGGGTCTATTGCTTCATTGTTATGCCTTTCGGCCTAAGAAATGCGGGTGCAACCTATCAGAGGCTAGTTAACATGATGTTCAAAGAATTGATAGGTGAGATAATGGAGGTCTACGTAGATGACATGCTCGTAAAGAGTATGACGGAAAAGGACCATATTGGCCATCTGGACAGATGTTTCGAAATCCTGAGAAAATATGGGATGAAGCTGAACCCAGCCAAATGTACTTTTGGTGTGCGATCGGGAAAATTCCTCGGGTACTTAGTCCACGAAAGAGGAATCGAAGCAAACCCGAAAAAAATTCGAGCAATCACCGATCTCCAGCCACCACGGAAGCTCTCGGATGTCCAAAGTTTGATTGGAAAAATCATTTCATTAAATAGATTCATCTCCCGATCTGCCGACAAAAGTTTACCATTTTTCAAGCTCCTACGAAAATCCAAGAACTTCGAATGGAGTGCAGAGTGCGATAAGGCATTCGAAGAATTGAAAGTGTACCTGACCTCGCCACCCATGCTGGCCAAACCATCTGAAGGAGAGCCTTTATATCTATACATAGCTGTGTCGGAAGAGGCCATTAGTTCGGTTTTGGTGAAACTTGATAGAACTGAGCACAAACCGGTTTATTATCTAAGTAAGTTATTACAAGGCGCCGAGAAAAACTACATGGAAATCGAGAAATTCGCACTAGCGTTGGTAGTGGCTGCCCGAAGGCTAAGGCCTTACTTTCAAACATACAAGATCATTGTCCTAACAAATCAACCTTTGAGACAGGTCTTATCCAAACCGGAAGCATCAGGCAGGTTAATCAAATGGGCAGTCGAGCTTGGCCAATTCGAAATAGAGTATCAACCGCGAGTCGCCATAAAAGCTCAAGTGTTAGCTGACTTCGTGCTTGAATCAACAGGCATATCAAAAACCGAAGGAGCAGTTTCCGAGCTAAGTATGGTCGAAGAAGTCAAGAGTCAAATTTGGCTAATGCATGTGGACGGGTCCTCAACCAAGGATGGAGGTGGAGCAGGAATTCATTTCCAAGGACCCAACGGTGAGGATTTGAGTTATGCTATAACATTGGATTTCGTCGTGACCAACAATGAGGCCGAGTATTAAGCATTGATCGCAGGATTAGAGATGGCTCTTAAAGCAAAGGTAAAATCAATTGTTGTACTAACAGATTCAGAGCTTGTTCATAGACAGGTAAAAGGCACGTACGAGGCCAGGGAGTTCAACATGATAAAATACCTGGGCAGAACGAAGGAACTAATCTCTCAGTTCGACAAATTCGATATTCAACCTGTGCCAAGAGAGGAAAATGTATGGGCAGATATATTGTCAAAATTTTCAGGACTGGCCGATGGAAAGAATGAAAGAATAATCACGTGGTTGCTATCGAATACATCTGCTATCGAACTGGACGCGGCCCCCGCTATCGATATCATGGAGATCGATGAACCGAGCGAGTCATGGAGCAACCCCCTTGTTGCCTATCTTAAGGAAGGGAAACTTCCGAAAAATCCAAACGAGGCTCGGAGGATCAAATACAGAGCGCCGTCATTTACCCTGATCGGTGATCAACTCTATAAACGATCCTCCTCAGGAATCCTGTTAAAATGCGTCCCTGAAATTCACTACAATGCTATTTTAAAAGAAGTTCATGAGGGGGAAGCGGGAAACCATTGTGGTGCTCGGGCCTTAGCGCTTAAATGCTCGAGATCTGGATATTATTGGCCTACTCTTTTCTCTGATTCAGTTGACTATGTGAAGAAATGCCACCATTGTCAAGTTCATTCGAACCTGATTCATCAACCGGCCGAACACATGCATTCTATTCCTATTTGTTGGCCTTTTGATAAATGGGGCATTGATATTGTAGGACCTTTTCCAACAGCAAGAGCTCGAAAAAATTATGTGTTGGTTGCAGTCGAATATTTTAGCAAATGGGTCGAATGCGTCGCTCTAACCAAGATCACTTAGTTCCAGGTTATTAATTTCTTATGGAAGAATATTATTTGCAGATTTGGGATTCCTAGGATCTTAATATCAGATAATGGAACACAGTTCGCCGGAAAAAGGATCACGGAATGGTGCGAAAAGTTCGGAATACAGCAGAATTTTGCATCTGTAGGTCATCCCCAAGCTAATGGGCAGACGGAAGTCGTGAACAGGGAAATCATTCGATCCTTGGAAAAACGCCTATCTGAGGCAAAAGGAAAATGGCTCGATGAACTTCCAGGGGTTTTATGGGCCAATAGGACTACTGTTAAGGCCGCAACGGGAGAAACTCCATTTAGTCTGGTTTATGGATCAGAGGCCGTTATCCCAGTAGAAAATCTCGTACCTTCCCCCAGAGTCGAATTTTACGATCCCGAAGAAAACCGATGCCTAAGGGAGGTGGAAGTCGATCACGCGGATAGTCGAAGGGACCGTGCGAAATTGAAAATCCAGTCCACAAAGTCTAGCATGGAGAAATCTTATAATCGAAACGTTCGAATCCGAACATTCAAAGTAGGGGATTTGGTGCTAAAGAAAGTGGAAGTATCAAGGCACGTTGGAAAACTCCAACCTAACTGGGAAGGCCCTTTTGTGGTCGTTGAAGTGGGAATAAAAGGTTCTTACAAGATTGCTCATCCTGACGGAGAGGTACTACCTCGAGCATGGAACGCTGTTAACATGAGAAAATATTATGGAAGATAGTTAAATTCAAGACTACTGCTGCTTAATCGTCTTTGTTTTCTAGTGGTTTAGTAAGTTGCATGTTCAATGAAGGTCTGTTTCGACCAAGTTATTCGAAAAGATGTTTATTCCGATTGAGTATTTATTCAATGAAAGTTTATTTCGCCTAAATTCTTATTTACTCGTCATATTCTGGATATTCTCGATCTATATTCATCTATTATCAATCTCTCATTTATCAATTATTAAGGGTGAAAGCTGTTGCTATGACCCTCAAAAATCGACCAAAGGTGAAAGCCGTTGCAACGCCCCTTGGATCGAAAAATAAAAATGGGTGACGACCCTTGAGCTAAAATTGCTCTGATACGACTAAGGGTGAAAGCCGTTGCTATGCCCCTTAGATCGAAATTATTGAAAAAGGGTGAAAGCCTCTGCTATGACCCAAGGGCTAAAAATGCTCTGATACGACTAAGGGTGAAAGCCGTTGCTATGCCCCTTAGATCGAAATTATTGAAAAGGGTGAAAGCCTCTGCTATGACCCAAGGGCTAAAAATGCTCTGATACGAGTAAGGGTGAAAGCCGTTGCTATGCCCCTTAGATCGAAATTATTGAAAAGGGTGAAAGCCTCTGCTATGACCCAAGGGATAAAAATGCTCTGATACGACTAAGGGTGAAAGTCGTTGCTATGCCCCTTAGATCGAAATTATTGAAAAGGGTGAAAGCCTCTGCTATGACCCAAGGGCTAAAAATGCTCTGATACGACTAAGGGTGAAAGCCGTTGCTATGCCCCTTAGATCGAAATTATTGAAAAGGGTGAAAGCCTCTGCTATGACCCAAGGGCTAAAAATGCTATGATACGACTAAGGGTGAAAGCCGTTGCTATGCCCCTTAGATCGAAATTATTGAAAAGGGTGAAAGCCTCTGCTATGACCCTCGAGCTAAAATTGCTCTGATACGACTAGGGATGAAACCTATTTGCTAAGCCTTTTAAATCGAAAGCATATCCAAGATCGGTCAAGATTCTATTATCGGTCATGAGAACTATTGATATTTAAAAAAAAAAAAAAAAAAAAAAAAAAGAGAGAGAGAGAGGGAGAACGAGAACATCATTCATCATTCCAGCAAATATTATCATTACAACAAGGATTGTGTTACTACAAGAAAGAAAGGGAAATCGTCACAGTAAATGTAGTGATACAACAAAAGAAAAATCTTAGCAAGCTCGTAATACAAAGGAAAACAAGGAAAACCACAGTGTTACTGAAAGAAATTATTTTCGAAAAGGATCTTTCGAACTTCAGCACTACGATCAGCATACCCGGGATGTAAGCTTCCCTCTCACGAAGCTTGGAGTTCCTCTTCTCACGTTCGTAGATATCTTTGAGTCTCTCTAATTCTGAACTTAACTTATCCTGAGACAATCTTTCCTTGAAAAATCTATTAGCTTCCAGTGTGCGTTCCAGCTCGATCTTTTTTCCAATCAGCTCGAGCGAAATAGAAGCCCGTTGTTCGATCTCATGATTGGCCAACGCATAAAGCCTAGAAAAGACTTTGTCAGCCTGAACTTATAAGAAAATACGTCATAGCAGAATTAAAGGAATTAGAGAGTCATGATAAAGAAGTTAGAAAGAATTACCTGGGCAAGGAATTCCGACCCAGAATGAAACAGGAACGAGGAATATTTTCCAGTCGAGAAGACCGTCTCAGAGATAGAAACATTGGCCCGAAGAAGGCTCAAGTCAGATTTCTCATGTGACATTATATTAAAAGGAGTCACACCCCTTTTAGATGAAGATCCTCCGACCAACGAAGGTACGGATTGGAAAAGAGTGCGCCCAGTTACTTCATCCGCAAAAGAAACCTTTTTAATTTTCTTATTTGAGCCCCTAGATTTCAAGCACGAAGAAAAGGCAATAGTCGAAGATTTATTCTCCCCATGAAAGTTTAACTGATCAGAACTAGCGGATTTATTTGGGGATCGGTTTCTTTTCCTTGTTCTTCTACCATCACTTGGTCCGGAGAAAGGCGCGGGAGAAATCACAAGAGCGTTCGAATTTTTATTCATCTCTTGATTTTCAAGTAAAGATACAACCGAGATGGTTTTCTAAAGCTCCGATCGCCGTGAGCAATATTATTGTGAAAGCAACGCAAAAAGACCTGGGTATTTATAAAGACACGACATCATGCGAACTGTAATAATTGGTAAGTCGCTACTCCCAAGAAAGATTCGATGACGCAAATAAGTATGCAAGAATGACGTTATAAAATTTAGCAAGACAGTCAAATAGACAAAAGATTAAGCATGGCATTAAGGAAAAATTAAATTTGGGCATCCACCAAATAGACAAAAGCAGAAGACTATAAATATACAAGAACAATGGTTCAATACGTAAATCCTATTACATGATAATCGTCACTGGCTGGATTCATGGTTCATTTTCCCTTGTTCCTCTGCTTCGCTAGAACCGCTTTCCGAGCCATTGGAATCACCTTTACTCGAGCTGCTCCCTTCTCCATCATTACTTTGTGCATCGGCCACAGGTCTGCTCAAATCGGAAGAAGAGTTGTTTTGCTCCCCCTGATCCCGAGAATCCCCTTCAATATCCACATCTTCATCCTCGGATTGAGCTTCGAGCGCATCAGGATTTGGCATCGGCACTCCAAATTCCTCTAGAAAAGGAGCGAACTCATGAGCGGCCAAATCCTCGAGCTTGGGAGGAAGGGAAGACGCTTTATAATCTTCACCAAAGATATTCTTATAAGGATCCATGTTAGGAAGGTAGTGATCAAGGGCGCCTTCGATCTTGGCAGCTGTAAGGAGGTACTGAGCCCCTTTATAGTAGAAGGCTTGATTAATTTCACCCGACCGTAAGCGAACCAAGGCATCAAGGATTGGAGACTCCAGGAACTCCCTTATGGCAGGAAGCCTAGCTTCGGCTCGACCTCGCTCATAAAGCTGTTCGGCGGACACTTTGGTTTGCTCGAGCTCCAGTTTTAGTTTCTCCACTTCACCCTCTAAGGCCCTCTTCGCCTCCAACTCCCTCTTAATCCTCTCGAGTTCTATCTCGACCTCAGACAATTTAATTTTGGCATTATCTAGTTGACTGGTTTTTGCAGCTTCATCCTTCAAAACGTTGTATAGGGCTTTTTGTGCCGCCTGAGACTCTTCGCTCAGCATGGCCAGTCGAAGAGCGGTTTGAGTAAACAGGTCTCTGGCCTGCAAAGAAAAAGACACGTAAAACACAAAATAAGAATTATAAGGGAAAGACTAAAAACTATTCGGAATAGACAGTACCCTTTGATGAGCGTGGGCGTAATCGCCTACTATCTCGAAATCTTGCTTAACAAAAGATTGGATAGTATCATCCTTGAACCTCCCGGCCAAGAACAACCGAAGAGATTTATCCACCGTATGCTCACCCTCGGGACCTAAGTCAGATTCAATTGTCCCACCCTCGGGGTATCCGGCCAATCTGGGCCCTCGCAAATGATCCTCGATGAAGTCAGCCAGATCCGGTTCGGAATGACCACTCCGGCAAGGAATCGAATCTGATCCTCGACCAAAAGGTTTAACTCTCCTGGAGGACTCAGCGACATCGCTACATCTTTTACGAGCCGTCCTGGCCTGCAAAATCTCCCTGGCACGATTCTCCATCAAAGTGTAGTTACTATACCCCTCGTCATTCGGGTCAGAAGGGCCAATTGGAAAAACAGACTGAAGGACGTCGGAATCTTGGGAATTAGGAGCCCTCTCCACCTCAACCCGAGAGCGAGAGGTTCCTACTTCGGTGATTGGGGGAATAATCACCAAGGCATTTGAGGTTGGCGTGATCCCAACCTGGACTTCGGACTTTTTCGCTTTCCGAGAAGTTATTGATATTTGAGGACGAGGCCGACCTTTATTACCCTTCGAAAAGGAAGCAACATGTGGACCAGCTACTGATGTACGGAATTTATCAACAATATCGGCTAACGTGGAAGGGGGGTTAGCGGGATCGATCCGAGCCCTCCCATACTCGATCGGATCGGCAGGAAAAGTACAATTACTAAGCTCGGCCAATCGCAAGACCGCCTCCTGAGTCATCAACGCGGTCTGATGAGGGTCAGCACGAAGAGATTGCAGGAATTCATCTGTTATCTCATTTTTCATACTTCCCACGAGACGGCGTTTACCATATATCCATATCTTTGCTCCAGGCCAAGTGAATGGAGTAGGTTCGGGATTATCTTCGGAAGGCGGAGATTCTGGTCCTCGAACAAAGAAGAACTCTTGCTTCCATCCTTTCAAATTGCTGCTGACGTTGGCTGATAAGATCGAAGTCTTTGGTCTCTGAGAAAAATATACATAACCTGCGTTCGAAGACGTGGAAGCACTCATCTGGAATATCCGCCAAAAGTTTTGAAAGGCCGCCTTTTTCCCTTTGGCTTTCATCAGCACGCAAAAGGCTATAATCAGACCAATCGAGTTCGGTAAAATCTGGCAAGGAGTCAACAGGAAAGCATCTAGAAGGTTTTCTACCAAAGGAGGGAAGGGGATGCGTAGGCCATAATGGAAATGTTTGGAATAAAAGGCCTGACAACCCGCGGGAGGGTCGGTAACCCGTTGATCAGAAGTAGGAAGCACGATCGAGAAACCGGCACCTAGATATTGGCTGAATTCTTCCTGCAACTGGTTCAAATCTTTTTCCTTGTAGGAACAGACGATCTCATCAGCCCTCTCCTCAGTCATATTTAGACCTGCGCTGGTCGAGGGCTCTTCCCAATCAAGGATCGTGACCACCACGTTGCGGTTCAATCTATATTTCATTTGCTCATTTCTCCCCAAGGGAAGGTCCCCATCCTCTACATCTTCCTCATCAGAGACCGTTGCTTCACCTGAATTTTCATCGCCGCTATCTCCCGTCTCGGAATTCGATTCCCGCTCCTCCCCGCTGGAATCGGAGGCGGAACTCGAGTTTTGTGGATTCTCGGTCTCAGATGATCGAGCTTCCACAACTTCTTTATCTTTCCGATTATCGGCCTCATTCTCATCTAAAGGAGATTTTTCCTTCAAGTCTACTGAACTCGACATTATGAAATATACGAGGACTGCTCGAAAAAGATTACTAGAACTCACTTATCGATCTGTATGCTCCGATCTAAATTTTTCTTCTCAGAGTCTTTGATGAACGGCGACCCTCCGTAAAACTATATATACAGGGACAAAACGGGAAATTGCAAACCGGTCCCCGAGTAAGCGTGGCGGTTGAATTTCCTCAAGGTAAACTTAAAAACCTATTTCCGAAAATTGCATTTAAGGCCCCATATTTTTCGAAATTCCTAAATTGAAGACCTACACGACAAGCGGCGCATCGAAGAAATGTTAGCTCCGAATCCCCACACAAGCCTATGAGATAATGAAATTCAATTAAACTGCTTCGCTAAAATGGCGATGAAATATCTAAATCACAAGCTCCAATTCCCGCAACAAACGACAAGGATAATATCTGGACGGCACAGTTACATGTTTTCTCAAAGTATGCACTCTTTTTCCCTAGTTCGGTTTTTATCCCAATGGGTTTTTCCGAATTAGGTTTTTAATGAGGCATGCCCGAAGCTGGTGTCTAGATTGGTTCATTCTCCCTGATCGTCCTGGACTATATATATACTTCTTCGAGCTCAAGCTTCACTTTACGCTCAAGAAGTGGGGGAGTATTGATGAGGGGTATTTTGGGGCTCCGCTTTTTCTACAACCATGTCAGATCGAACAATATTTGTCTGAGGAGCTCGATTTTGACCCCAATGTCCAAGTACACAATGTATAGACGGACCTGGATCAAAAGTTACTGTTGGGCCGAGCTCTGGTCCAAACTCGTGGGCCGAGTAATGCATGTCTGCGGATGGATCACCTAAACCCCGATTTCGGCTATAAATACCCAAAGCATTTATGACAACGGACACAACTTCCCAGGTGCTCTTGCTTTCAGACTGCAGCTCGGACACCCTTGGGAATAGTAATATAGGCTTTCTCATTTGTATTTCGCCCTTTAGCATGTACGGCATCCTATAATACTCGAATAGGAATCCAAACAATTGTAATCTGTACTCGATAATTCAGAATACAATACTATTGATCTTTCTTATTTATTGTCTAACATTATTACTGCATTGTTTATCCACCCTTGATCGGGCACACGAAAACGCGTAAGATCACAAGTCACACAGATCTTGGGTTATACTAAGAACACAAAGTAATTAGTACACTCTGCTTGTGCTTCACAACAAATGAACAGCCACAAGTTCGCAATAGGAAATCACAAAGAAACTCCTACTCTCTGAAGTAATATCACTCACTAAGATGGATATCTACTTCTCACAACTTTTCTCTCTTACAGATTCACTCAGAAAAGGTGTTATCTTGAACTTCAATGGCTTCTGTCAACAAATGACTTTCAGCAGATGAGTGAAATGTTCTTGAGCTTTTGAGACTTAGAAAATATTTTGCTTCGAAATCAATCTCTCAGTTGTTGTGTTGTTTTCTCTTCGTCTCTCTCAGCTATTTATAGTCACTCTTTGAATTATGTCCGTTGAAGTGAGACAAAGTTTAAATCTCTTGATTTATGGTCCTTAATTTCTGCGAACGGCTCTCTGCACAGTGACAGTACTGCGAATTGTACTATTTGTCAGGCAGCATTAAATGCACCGAGCTGATACGAGTCTTTTCTTCAATCATTTGTCATTAATAACCTTAAACTTCATCATTTATTACCCCTGTGGCATTTATTACCGTTGGGACGACTTCTTGATCTTTCCACTTAGCTGATGAAAGCGCAAGTCTGATGATGAACAGAGCTGATCCCAAACTTGAACAAATCTGATTTTAGTCTGCTGATCTTCACCAGTCTGATTTCTTTCCTTCAGCAGATCAGTAGTCTTTTGGACCTTGAATATTTGACCTGTCTGATAAGTCTTCCTACTTGGTCAAAATTCTTCTAAGGGATTTCAACTAAGTTGTCTTTACTCAGCTGATTTTAAGTTTTGGAAATCATCAAAACCTCCCTTAACTAAATACACTTCAGTGCATTTCATCTTCATCTTTATCCAACACTCCGAGTACAACTTCTCACCTGTCGGTGATTCTGTGACCGTTATGACATTTATCCCTACCTCATTTTGTTGGAAAGGATTGGTATCAACCGTCATCGATTTTGTGATTTTCCAATCCGGGGCAAATCTCAAGATGCCTTTGTCGAGGTGATCCTGCACCATCCACCTGAACACTAGACATTCGTTTGTCGAGTGAGTCCACACGTCATGATATTTACAGTAAGTTTTACCTGATATCTTCATCGGCGATGGTATCACATGGTCCCCTTTGAGTCTTAGGATTTTGTCGGCCAACAACTGATAAAAAATGGCCTCTGTTTTTGAGACATCAAATGAATAGCATATTTCCCTGTCGGTTTTGTACTCAACATCCCTTCGTACCAAATTGTTTGGCACCTTGATCGTAGGCTGATGTTCTTTCGATTTGGCGAGGGCTGGACAAATAGTGTTCTTGGGGCAGACCACTTCAGTCAATCCGATATCAATACCCTGCTGCTCAATCGGTCGATTAACTTGTTCCTCGCTGGAATCAGCCATACCCACTTGATAGTAATTTACCCTGGGCTGTCGGCTGTTCTCATCTCTCAGCACTCGTTCATAAAAGACCGCATGATCGGTCAACTCGAACAAGTCTTCATGGTACTGAGCCATCATGATCTTTCTCAATTCAAAATGCATGCCATGGATGGCAATCTTGATACATTCTTTCTCCGGTAATGGGATGGCGCAGAAACGTCTGGCCCTGGTGAATTTCTTCATATACACCTCGACAGTCTGTCCTGTCAGTTGTCTCATGTTTGATAGCTCGATAACGGACACTTCGAGCGGGGCCTAATAATGGTTCATTACCTACACCTTTTCCATGGATGGCTAGTCCGGTACCGATCAGGCTTCAAATTGGCGTACCAATGGAACGCCATACCCGTCAGGGAATTGGGGAACAGTTTCAATTTCAACTCGTTGGTCATATTGCCACATTCTAAAGAGAATTGAGCCAGATGCTCTGTGGCAGATTGTTATCCTTCGCCCGAGAACAAATTAAAGTTCGGCGGCCTGTAATTCATTGGAAACGGCACTTGATCGATATACTACGGGTAAGGTTTATTATACCTCGATGCTCTGTTTCCCAGTCTCCTGACAAACATCTCTTCAGCTTGATTTACCGTCAAGAGGTCTTCTGGACCTTCTGTGATAGAATAGTGTCCTGGAAGCCAACTATTTTGGCTGCATTTAATTGAAAGGACCATTCAATTGGATTAATAAATGCATTTTTATTATTATATGGTCATCTTTATCTTATGTAATAATTATCTACGCATAAGGATAGAAGTCCTTATATCACAGGGCTATGGGACAACCCGTGGACTGGTCTCCAAGGTCGTGATCTAGAACATATTCAAGAGTTACAGTATCCAATCGAGATAGGACATCGTTGGATTCGGTTAGACTCTCACTATTGTGTATACTCCAATGAACTGGAGAACGCTGGGGTCCACGAGCGTGACTGGGATAGTCGATACACATAAGTGGGTGGCTTGATGGGATGGCAAGTGCACTGAATACTCCAATTAGGAAATAACTCACCATGGAAGTGGTAGTAGCATATCGGGGATGAAGTTATTCCAATTTACAATAGTATACGAGGAACGATCCCCAAATACTTGAGGTGAAGGGTTTATCTGGTGTGAGAATGTCTATACTTTGATGTGAGTTCCGACTGATTGGAGATTACCAGAAGGTCTCGGTGGACTCATGTTGGGTATAGAGGAACTCGTATGCAGGTTCATATCATCAACAAAGGATCCATTGACCCGACTTGATAGGTTGGGAAATTCTCCTATGGATTTCTGTGAGAAATTAATTCTGGTAAAATCCTCGGCCGAGGTATCTGACGACTTTATGTAAGTAGCTCAAAAAGATTAAGTCAAAGAGAATTATTTCGAGACCAGAATGCATAAGGTCAAGACAAAAGAAAAAGGGAAACCGATGAAATACCATACCATTAAGTCTCGACTGAGAGATTGGTTGATGGAGAGATTATGGCGTATATGGTAATTGTAAATGATTAAAAGGTTCACTGAATTAATTCACCAGTGATTGGGCTCCATGGGCTTGTGGCCAGACATCGACCGTGGAGTGTGGGAGAATTCCCAAATGGGCAGGGGTGCTAATTTTGGAATGGTCAGTCGACAGAGTGTTCGACTGATTTAAAGTATTTAATACTTGAATGATTAAATTAATAATTAATTATAACCTACGACCAATTATGTGGTGAACCTATGGGGGGCATACACAATACACATGAAACGAAAGCGAAGGAAAAGGCAACAACTGGGTCGACCGAATCGACTGAGTCAATTGGGTCGACTGGGTCGATTGGTGACTAGGTCGACCCAATTGGAACAAGTTGGATCCGATCGAAATTGGATCAAGATTATAAATTAAGTTGGATTTAATTAATAATAGGAAGAATTAATTAAATAGACTTGGGGTCTAATTTAATTAATTGGGAGAGTAGTTAATTAATTGTGCTATTTAATTGGGAGATTAAAGAGAGCCTGATCAAATTAATTAACTGGGCCATGAATTAATTAGGAAGACTTAGTCTTCTAATTAAAAGGGTCATGGCCCATGTAGGAGACTTGGAGTCCTAGTCCTAGCAGGATTAGGTTAATGAGATACCTATAAATAGGGGACTTGATGTCATATCTCACACACAACTTTAAGAGCCAAAAAGCCAAGTCAAGAAAAACACTCTCCCTCTCTCCCAAACACAAATCGGATGAACCCTGTTCTTCCTTAGAAGAATTTGTCGATTTTTGTTTTTGTTCCAAGTTCGTTTCCTAAACCCAGATCTTAATATATCCCGTGTTCTAGCCGATCAGGATATATTATATTTATTGTAATTGTGGTGTATCAACCCATAGAGGCGCAACACGTGGGGCCCTGCTGCAGGGCATAGGATCGACCAACTCGAGGGAGGAACTTGACTTCATCTGCCAATTGGGATTTGCAAGGAGACAGGTATAACGTGTAAATTGTTTATACTGTCGTTTATATAAATATTCATATATATACAACTAGAGTAGTATCCTAACAAGATTCCGTAAGAGGTCCTAAAATTTTGCAACTCGATGGGCCCTGTCATAGGCCAATGAATTAGCCTGATGTCCCTCCTGGCCGTATCCGACGGCCTCTGATCGGTCCTCTTCGGACCTGCCCCTCTAGTCTGGACGGTTGTTCCTGGCTTTGTAGGTACTTCCTCTCCTATCCGTGACATTAGATTGTCCGTTACCTTGTTTGTAAGGCATCTCATCCCTCGATGAACTTTCCCCGATCTGGATTGCGGGGCCTTTGCCTTTATCGACGGCATTTATGTGCGGCCCAGTCCAGGCCTGCATCTGTATGCCGTTGGCAAGAGTGTTGATGCTCTCGGCCGGTGATGTCATCTTCGCCTCTAAGTGCATCAGGGAATTATTTACAATGTTGCTGGCTTCCGTATTTGCCTGACTAGCAGCAGTGGCCGAGCCTAGCATGTTTTCGAACTTGCTGACAACATTAGACCATTCCTCATGTTTGGTCTCAAGGTCCCTGGTGAAGTTGCGAACCTCTGCTGTCGGTTCCTCGATTCTGTCGGTCCCTTCCATAGTTAGTGGAACCGTTGATAGATTTTCCAGAGTATGTGTTAGGTCAGAACATGTTCTCGTCAAGGCTGATCGAGTCTTTCGCGGTATCTGTGGTATCTTCTGATGACAACAAAAGAATAACCACTTAGTATCAATTGATTCAATGTTTGGCAAAAAGATTATCAAGTGTCAGCTAGCCAAAATGATGGTTGGCTGATAATCGTTTTTTGCAAATAACCTTTAGAGTAGTTTTCAAGTCCCACTGGGCGCGCCAAATTATTGTTTGCTTTAAATTTAGCATCGAGCAACAACTGGCATCGAGGAAGACTTGGCATCGAGACGTGCCAAAATATTGTCTGCGATACAGTTGACATCGAGGTATACTTGGCATCGAGGCGTGCCAAAGTATTGTTCGTTGTAAATCTGGCATCAATTACCTCGACGAGCCAATAATGAATGCGGGCGTGCCAATGTTTGTGCGTGCAAACATAACGATTTAAAAATGAACATGTTGATATCAGTGTAATAATAATATAAGTGTCCTGATAAAGACATATTGATATCGATGTAACATGTCCTGATAAGGCTGACTTCTAAACGATTGTGACAGAGTAGGCAAACACTACCCCTAGTTCTTTTCCATGTCTGCCTGGACGCAGGACTTAAATAATTTATGAAAATCTCTCTAAAATGCCAAAGTTTTATAGGCAATTGATGGCCTGCTCAACATATCAACGAATTTGTAAATCAGCAAACGATTTGACGATCAATCAGTTTAACATTCACCTTGACAAAAGACATAAACTTGACAAAACAACATATCAATGAATATCAGTTGACGTGAAGCATACTTTAGTAAACGAAATCAAGAGATACGGACCAAAATACTTCCATTAATAAATAAAAGAAAATCAGTAGGTTCCCCGATATACAAGTGTTACAAAAATATGCAAAACGATAAAGGTCTCCTTTATTGGCCTGATCTGCCAAACAAGTTGATAAGTATATTATGTTCTGAAAATTGACTCCTTGATCGGCAGGTAAACCCGTCGATGAGCCGATGATGTATGATAGTACAATTTGTTGACAAAAAGTAACATTGATGACAGAAAAACCACCATCAATGGGTCGCCCAACCTTGATGGATGACCACCAATCGGGCTCCTGACCAGCGGGTGGCCACTGGAAAGGGCATCAATTGAGCAGATGGCTACTCAACCGATAGCCATCAAGCATATGGCTACTTGACGACGAGCTCATCAAGCAGATGGCTACTTGATAAGTTTGCCATGTAATTACGTGGGCACTTACATGATGGTTAGAAGCTTGCTACTTGGTTGATATCGAGTGGTTTTGCTCGAGGCAGCGTTGCTGACGGTGAAAGCAGCTGTGCGACTTACTTTGAGCGACGGCGCTTGATGAGGGGTAATTTGGATCCCCAGCCCTCGCAGGCTCGATGCGGTTCGAACAACACCAGATCCTGTCCCCAGGAACGACGAGCCGACCCAGGGTTCTAAATAATCTGTTCCGAGCCTATGAAGAGAACCCGAGGTCGAAGGGTACTGATGGGCCGAGCCCAGGCCCAAGCCCATCAATTCAGCTATAAATAACCCAGGCATTTATGACGACGACACAACTTCCCAGGTGCTCTTCCTCCGAGACTACTGCTCGGAATTACTCAGAAAATATAGTATAGGCTTTCATATATGTATTTCACCCTCTAGCTTGTACGGCATCCAATAATGCCGGATAAGACTCTCAATTCCTGTAATCTGTATTCGATCATCTTGAATATAATACTATTGATCTTTTATCTCCATTTATATATATCAGTACAGCATTTTACACCACCCTTATCGAACTAACGAAAACGCGTAAGATCAATTGGCGCCCACCGAAGGGCCTTATTCGAGTATTAGATCGAAATATGCTCTCTTAGAGGAGAAATTCATATATCAGCAGAGAGCCTAACTAACCAGAAACTCAGCCATTTACTTTCCAGAACAAACCTCCGGCCAGCGGAGATTCGTCAATGTAAGGTCGAAGATAGGACCAACAGGGCGAATCCCAGACTTTTTCTATTCTGCAATTGCTCAATTCATTTATTCCTACGTTGGATTTATTTTCCACAGCCCGGTCAGCTAACGATAAAAGGTTGAGGGAATCAACGGAGCTACAACTTATTAATGTTCGGAATTTATTTTTTCGATCATCATATTTAATAATCTCAGGGTTAGTAGAAGGGCAACGAGTTATATATATCCTGGGGGTCGAAACCGAGGACGCGCAACCGTTCGATCATTAAAGGAAAATTATGGTTCCAAAAGTAAGGATTAAATAACTTCATATTAAGTACAAGTTCCAACAAGTCTCGCTCGTATTCGATCGGAGAAAATAGGAAAGAAACAAAAGAACAAAACAATTCGACCAGATAACCAAAGTTTTATTATTAATATTCTTCAAACAAGTTACAAATGATGCCTCGGATAAAATCTCGAGCTCCAGATATACAGTACAATCATTCCTACCCTACTACAAATTCTACAAGTAATTCTACCCTGGTATATATTCGGTCATCATTCCCTTTAGATTGCTCCAGATGCAGAACTCAGCAGTGACTTTTCATGGCCATCACTCGCCACGTGTCGCACATCCGTCTTAATACGGGGCGAAGGCTGGATCGGAGCTCCTCTCCTGGGCTTCAGACCGACCTTAGGTCTTCATCTGTAAATAATGATTGAAATACTCAATCATTACTTACAGATTAATCCGAACCGGAGCAGCAAAGGGTTATCTCGACGGAGGCGCCCCAAGCAAGCTCAAGGGAACTATACTTCAAGAAAGCCCTCGAGGAAGCTGGTGCTTCAGATTTAAAGAACTCCTCTCAGATTAACCAGCTGCCCGATCAGATGCTACGCCAGAAGACCGGAATTCTAACCCGCACCAGATAAGGTATATCTTGGAAAACAGGTTGCCTGCCGGTATTCTAGGCGCAATTTCTTTTGCCTGTCGATATTCTAAGCGAAAAAGCTTATACCAAAGGAACTAAGATCGGAAAATAGGGTTCGAAGTCTAATCTCAAACTCCTTTATCTTAGAGAAAATGTGAATCGAATCTAAAACTCGACCCATGGGAATCGGAGGAAGCATAAAGGGAAAAGTGAGGAATGTCGTATAAATGAATGGACCTATTTATAGCAATGAAGGGTTTTGAACCAACGGCCCAGATAATAGTTCGCAAACGGTTAGGATATACGTAATAAATGAACTGACAGATGCGTTTCCCAAGAAATAGGGTCCTGTTTGGTTAAGAGAACATACGGTCTAACAATGTGCAAAGAAAGGCTTATTCGAAAAGTTCATTCGAACAAATGTTTTACTTATTATCCTACCCGAAAAACAGCCCAAGGATCAGGAACACTTGTCTAAAAGTCCAACCCTCGTGTACACGATATTCTAAATATGAAACCGCTATTTTTACAACCGACTAATGATGTTCGAATCGAAAAAGCTATAATTGGTCTACTCGAACAAAACTCTCGAACTGAAAAATTCGACAGCTTTGGAAATTCGGCGATAGCAAGGATCGATCACAACGAGTTCTTAATTAATTTCAAGTCTACCAAGGTATTAGTTTGTTACTCACTCAAGAGACCACTGTTCGGTTATTTCATTATCAATTTTAGATACTCGAGATTGGGTTATTGAAAATAAGAACGTGCATAATGTTCAATTTTATCAACAAGGAGAAGAGAAAATTCCATTTATGAACATGATTAAAAAGATACAAGAGTTCAAAGGTAAGTTATGGAAAATACAATTCGAGCATAGCACAAGCTAATATGTTACATAAGAACCCCTTTACTTTCTACAATCCTATGAAATTTTCGGTCTCCTCTCCTATCGTTTGTTCGAAGTAACTTAGCTCCAAGCATGGAATCTCCTTTGGACCCGCAGGCTTTTAACTTTATTTACGATCTTCCGAAGATAAAGGGGCGAACGCACGGTTTATCGGGTAACTGTATTCTGGATCGTTCTCTCCCCAGTAGGTCTTCTTAAATGCATTGTAGCAACAGGTCTCTGTTCGAAGACCTGCGCGATGACCTGCGAACTCCGTGATTCTGGCTTATTGGCTTTCCACATGGAAATTGTATTTGCCTGTCGATATTCTAAGCGAGGTCGAGGTAGTCTCTCTTCCGCTTGAAGATTATTCGAAGTCTGAGCTCAAAGAGTTGAATTAATTGAATAACGATCTTAATCACCATGATCGGATAGATAAAATGCTGATACAACAAATGAAATAATTTCAACGATATGACAGCCTTTTATAGCAAAAAAATTGAAAGAATCCAACGGCAGATAATTCGCGAAGTGAATGGATAAGATTTGCCGACCCTTACAATTCCCAATAAATGAGGAACTGATTGGAAAAGATCAATTTTACGACAGGAAAGAACCTCGCAAAGAATATTCTTATCAAGGCAGAAGGATTATTTATCAAGTCCTAGGCTTATTTACTAACTCCTATCTAGTTATATTTCATCTATTCCCACGATTACAGAAGATTACTATTCCGTCAAAGTTTATTTCGAACCGAGTACTCTATTCAGTGAAAGTTCATTTCGCTAAAATTCCTATTTATTCGTCATATTCTGATATTCTCGATCTCTATTCATTATCAATCTCTATTTATCTCCATCTACTATTAAAAAGGGTGAAAGCTATTGCTACGACCCTCGAAGATCGACCAAGGGTGAAAGCCGTTGCTACGCCCCTTGGATCGAAAAATAAATATGGGTGACGACCCTCGGGCTAAAAATGCTCTGAAACGACTAAGGGTGAAAGCCGTTGCTATGCCCCTTAGATCGAAATTATTGAATGGGTGAAAGCTGTTGCTATGACCCTCGGGCTAAAAATGCTCTGAAACGACTAAGGGTGAAAGCCGTTGCTACGCCCCTTAGATCGAAATTATTATCCAAGATCAATCTAAATTCTATCGTCTTATTTCTCCACGATTATTTATACGACTAAGGGTGAAAGCCGTTGCTATGCCCCTTAGATCGAAGTTATTATTCGAGATCAATCTAAATTCTATCGTCTTATTTCTCCACGATTATTTATACGACTAAGGGTGAAAGCCGTTGCTATGCCCCTTAGATCGAAGTTATTATTCGAGATCAATCTAAATTCTATCGTCTTATTTCTCCACGATTATTTATACGACTAAGGGTGAAAGCCGTTGCTATGCCCCTTAGATCGAAGTTATTATTCGAGATCAATCTAAATTCTATCATGTGATTTCTTAACGATTATATATTCGACTAAGGATTAAAGCCTTTGCCAGGTCACTTACGTCTGAAGTATATTAAAAATCGATCTAAATTTTATCATGTTATTTCTCCACGATTATTTATTCGACTAAGAGTGAAAGATCCATAATCCCAGAAAAGTCTGAACTATGGAAGATATCTCAAGGAAGGATCAAATATTGCAGAAATGAAAATTCAAGTCAATTATGGCTCTCAAATCATCTCATAAAGTTGCAAGTTACAGAGGTCGAAATTAAAAAGTATCGACAACAATATAGAAAAAAAATTTTCATTCATAAAGTCCTCAATACATTTATGAGTATTTCTTTTCTACGAACACAAGAAAGAAGCTCGAATTCAAAAGAGAAAAATGGATTACATTTATGACGTCCTACTACAGGTACTACAATAAAGTCGAAAGCGTTCGAATTTAAAAAGGGAACAGAGGAGAACGGGATCGGAGCATGCCCCGGAACTCTTAACCGATCTTAGGTCTTCATCAGTAAGTATTGACGGCAATGCCTAGGATATAAGATCCACTGATGAAGAACCGGCGCGCGAAAGGAATCTCGGACGATTTCCGTGCACACTAACCCGAGCCGGGAAACTGTGAACCAGCTTCGGAAGTATCTTAAAGAAGTTGAGATCAAGACCTTAAAGATCCTTCCACAAGTTGACCCACTATCCGACTGGGTGGATTGACAGGATACAGGAGTTCGAACCGGCCCTAAATGGATGGAATCAGAGAGAGCTGGTCGCCTGCCGGTACCCCAGTCGCAATACTTTTCGCCTGTCGATACCCTAGTCGAAGTAAATCGCCACGAGAGGCAGCCAAAGTAATAAAGGAAAATAGTTCGAACTCGAACCTCAAAACGTGCTATTGAAGAAAGAAAGCGAAACATAGTAGTCAAAGGAAGTGAAAGCTCAATCATAGAGCCAATCAAAACAATTATTGAAACGTAAAAATATGAAGGTAACTATGGAACTATATATAGTGAAAAGAAAAGGTAATCGACGACTCAGATTTGATAAAACTAACGGCTGAGATACAAGCAATAAATACGCCGACCGTTACATTTCCCGAGAATACAGAAACCGTTGGAGTAATTGAAGAAAATGTCAAACTTATTCCTGCTCGAGTTCGTCCTGTTCAAATGCATTATAATCTCAATTCCAGTCATCAAAAGAGAATCATGAAGAAAAATTCAGAGTATAGCTTATAAAGAAAGCGTTATCAGTAATTCATCCGAGGATGGCTGAGACCAATGAAGTACGACATTTGAGTAAAACGATCGTAAGGATCGATCAAAAAGACTATTAATTTCCGAGCTTGATATATCAAGCAATTACAAATTACAAGATATCAACTCCTATTACATATCGGACCAATCTTTTGATACTAGTAGATTTTACAATATCGAGAATATTGACAAAGAACTAATCTATATATCCGAACGTGAAAGGAACTTTGTAGCCAGGCAATCCTATGAAATTTTCGGCGGACGATAATGTCCTTACTCGAATAGGAGGAGCCTGTCAAGCCAACAGGCTTTTGTCTGTATTTATAATTCCTCAAAAAAGGAGAGGGGTAATGCATCTTTTTCTAGGTGTAACGTGAATACTTTATTGAGGACCTCGATCCTCGAAGCTCCACCCCTAACATCCTCAAAGAATAACCGAATAAACCACTGGAGACCCTTAAAAAACTTGATGCCCGAGCTTCTCCTAAACCACAGAAGGTCACGAGGACTACATGGGTCGTGGATGGTCAGCAATAAAGCTTATTGGCCTCCAAGGTCGGAATAGCGTTCGCCTGCAGATATCCTAGTCGAGATTGAAGTACTAATTAGCCTATGATCTGCAAAATAGGTCCTAAATCGAAATTCAAAATATTGAGCCATGCAACAAGCTCTTTTAATCAGCATGGTCGAAGGAGTCTGCTTTCAGAAAATCTTATAAGGATACAAAACGGAGAACCCCATTTATAGGTACTATTTTCAAAGATCTAACGGCTAGCAGAAAGCAAAAGGAACGGTTGAGATCAAAAGACTGTTGCGCTTCCCAAGAATTTGAGCGGGAAGAGAAAGTGATCTAATTTTGGAAAATAAGCAAAGTTAATATACCAAGATCGAAGATAAATTCCGAGGGTAGGGACTGCAAGTTCAAACGAAAAAAGCAAACTAAAGTATGAATGGAAAAGAACACATCAAATTATACAGAAGCATGCAATCCGGGAAATAAATAAATTATTACAAACCAAAGAGGATAAAAATGTCAGAAATTATTCATGATCACACAGAAGTAAAACAGTATAGCCATACAGCAAGTCTGGAAAAGTAAAAGACAACATCTAGGGAAGCTTATTGTCGGAGAAAATCTTTCGAAGCTCAGCAATACGAGCCTCATATCCCACTTCATATCCACGATCGTAAGCCTCCTTTTCTCGACGCTCGAAGTCTTGTTTCTCCTGCTCGTGAAGACTTTTCAGTTTCTCGAGCTCCTCATTCAGCTTCTTGTGGATTTCTTCTCCATGTTCTTTAGCAGTCTTCTCTCTCTCTAAAGCGAGTTTCTCCGCAAAGACGCGGTCGAATTCGGTTTTCTTCTCCTCCAGCTCGAGGGAAATAGCAGCATGCCGATTTGTTTCCCGCTCAGCAAGCGTTTTAAGTTCGATAAAATCATGTCCGGCCTATTAAAAAAGTTCAGTAAAGTTAAAAAAAAAATATATATATATATATATATATATATATATATATATATATATATATATATATTTATATATTTATATATATTAAACCTGAAACAGGAAGTGCGACCCAGACTCGAACACCTCTTCTATATTTCTCTCCTTGGACATGTCGGTTTCGGAAGAAGTAAGATCAACCCGCAACAGACTATCTATGGGATCAGCCTTAGAAGCAGACCCGTCTTTCGACTCCTTGGGCGGGGAAGGAGTATCTTTCGGAGGAGCGGAATCAACGCAGGGTTCGGAAGGATTATCAATTCTTAAAGATTCAGCAGAAGCCCCTCCACCAATCTCCAACTTAGGCTTTTTGCTAAAACCTCCTGCGGGGGGGACGAGTGAAGAATCATCAGAGGATGGTTTGCTACCAATAGTAAGATTCTACAAAGCTTCGATGGGAGTGACCCATCGGAATAAGGCCTTTTGTTCGAAGAAGGAACGGGAGTTTTTTGTCTAACAGGGTCTTCACTCGAAGAATCGACAACTTTCGGGGAAGAACCCCCGAGCGCAGCCTCAAGCTCCTCATCCAAAATGGACTTGTTGGAACTGCCTTTGGTTTGCTTTGATGAAGCACTTTTCTCTTTCCTAATTTCCCCTCATTTAGGAGCTTTTGGGGAGGACACAGAAGTTTTAGAAGAGGATTTGGAGGGCTTGGCCTCCTTGGCAGGTTTTTGCTCTTTGGACGAGTTTTTATTCTTCAAACCACCCAACAGCAGTTTGGGGTTGATAGCCTTGCCCAGTATATTTTCCATAATAAACGGGGAGTAAGTCGAGAAATTTGAAGAATGCAGAATATATAGGGAGAGCTCCGATCTCTATAAGCAAAGGTGTAGTGTAAATGATATGAAGAGATCCTCGTATTTATAGGCACTACGCCCTATGATTACGATAATGGATCGACGCGACCTTCAAGAAAATTCCATTGGGAGTAAATAAATTTCGAGCACAAAGTACAAAAGATATCGAACGGGGAAGAGCAAATGATGTCAAAATGTTTATAAAACGAGAATATACAAGTCATGCGAACCAGATCGTAAAGAAAACAAATCCGACTACAAAGAGAAGACGAATTATGTGCATGTATATATACATTTGATTCCTAACTACAAAACTATGAATCGTTCTGGCCACCGCCTCCTTCATCGCCGCTGCCTAATTGAAGGGTATATGTTGGGGGTCGATCACCTCCTTCATCAGATCCGTCCTCTATGTTAACATCTTCATTTTCTCCTGAGACAGAAGGATGATCGTCATCGGAGCGCTCGAGCAAATCGGGGTTAGGCATCGGAATGCCAAACTCCTCAACTAAGGGGGCGAAGCGATGATCCTGCCAGTTCATATATGCCTAGAGAGGAAGCTTTGTAATCCTTCCCTTCAGCATTCTTAAAAGGGTTCATATATCGGAAATATTCGTCCATGTTATCTGGAATTTTCTTGGCCGAAACTAGTTGTTGAAACCCTTTATAGAAGATCGTTTGAAGAATCTCTCCCACTCTCCTTTGGACTAAGGGATCTAAGACAGGGGACTCCAAAAATTCTCGTATGGCTGGAATCACAGCCTCTTCCCGGCCTTGGGCATATGCTCGCTCGGAATCTTGCTTTGCTAGCTCAAGTTCGATTTTTACCTTCTTGAGCTCTTCCTCGAGGGCACTTCTCTCTTTAACAGATGATAGCAAATCCTCTTCCACGGATAAGGAATGCTTCATAGTTGCTTTCTCGAGCTCCGTCTTTACTTGAGACAATTCTCGTTGACTCTCTGCCAGTTGAGCCCGAAGGGTTTGATTATCAACGAAAATTTGTGCATACGCGTCGTGAGCATCTTGTGATTCTTGCTCTAGCAATGCTAAGCGATAGGTTTGGAGAGCGAACAAATCTCCGACCTATGAGAAGATTTCGCTTGTCAGTGAATGTTAGAGACTCTAAAGAAAGAAGAGATAGTCAAAAGAAAAATTCTTACCTCATGATACGTTCGAGAGAAATCACTCAGAACCTCAAAGTCTCCCTTGACGGTTTGAAGCAGCATATCCCGCTTAAACAGGCTAGCCATATAAATTCTAGTGGCTTTATCGAATTCGTTCTCACCACCTGAATCCAGATCTGTCTGAATAGTCCCTTCTTCAGGATATCCAGCGGTCCTGCTACCACGAAAATGTTCATCCATGAAATCTGCCACGTCAGGCTCCGACCTACCCTCTCGACATGGAACTGAGTTAGAACTTACACCAAAGGGTTTTACCCTCCTTGAGGGGCCCGAATAGTCGGCGTTCCTTTTTCGACTCAGGAGCTTCTCATATTCCTGAACGCCCAGAATCCGGTTCCAAGAATGTTGACTATAACCAACGGACGAAAGAGCAGAAGTATCGGGGGAAAACAGAGTTCGAAGAGGTCCAGCAGTGGCGGAGTTCAAAGAACTCATAGTACCAAGCCCTCTCAGATCGGGAATTGTAACTGGTATATCCACTGAATTTCCACCTAGATTACATGTATCAGCTCTTCTTTCGGAAGTGTGTGGTAACGGTTCGAAGTAGAAAGGCGCATCTCCAACTGAGCCGGCAGCGGAGAGTCGAAACTTCTCAACAATTCGACCTGCAAAGGAAACACAAGGTGTACATGAGTTTAAACAAGAATAATTAATCTGTCACACCTCAAAATAGGAAGAAGCTAAAAACGTACCCAAAGAAAGAGGGGCGAGAGGCGGAGCAGCAGAAGCTGGCAAGTCACCGAACTGCGGAAGGGATCCTTCGGAGGATTGGTTGGATAAAGGATAAGAATATTTGATAGTTGGGGCAGGATATTCACAGTGACTCAACCCAGCCAACCGCAAAACACCTTCCTGAACTAGGAGTTTGGTTTGATAAGGATTGGACCGTAACTGCTCGAGAAATTCATCGGAAAGGCGGTGGTTGAGTTTCTCTTTAATCCTACGAGGACCATATGACCATGAGTTTACACCGTCCCATCGATATGGTCTCGTTTTTGAGCTACCTTCTGATATCGGAACATCAGGGCCTTTCACAAAAAAGAATCTCCTCTTCCAACCTTTACTCTTTCCCGTTGTTATGTTCGTAAGAAATGGACGCTTCGACCGCTGACGGTTGGACACAAAACCCACATTTGAATCCTTGCACAGGTCCATTCGGAATATTTGCCAAAAATTACTAAAGGAGGCCTCTTCCCCCTTGGCCTCCATAAGAGCGCTGAACACTACAATATACGCAACAGAATGCGGGAGAAGCTGAGCGGGGGAAAGCGAAAAGAAAGTCAAGATGTTTCTAATAAGGGGAATAAACGGAATACGCAGACCACAAGAAAATTGATTCTCATAGAAGGCTTGACAGCCAGCCGGAGGATCGGTAACACGTTCGGTGTAAGAAGGAATGACGATCGAAAACCCCTTAGGAAGAAACTTCCCGAACTCCGCCGCGAGGTAAACGCGATCCTTTTTGGAAAAGTAACAGGAAGTTTGATCGGCGGGAAGCTCTGACCTGTTCGAAGTAGCGGTGTCATAAGGAAGCGTATGTTTAAAAATCCTGACGAAGGCTCCCTCGCCGATGCTAAGTTTCTCGACCACATTTTCCTCTAGATCTTTGGTCGGGTCAATATCCTCTTCTTCTTGATTAAATTCTCCATCTTCGTAATTATCAACAAGCTTTAGCAAAGGGTCATACTCTTGGTTCTCTCCGACCTTATTTTTGCCCCTTGAACTTCTAGAACTTGACATTATGGATTGGGAAACAAATATACTAAAGCAAGAGCTTTTTCGACTCGAATGCTCCGAGCTCAAGAGAGAAAGTGATATGTAAGTAATTTTTCAACGAGTCAACATATATATACGAGGTTAAAAAGGTAAAATTGCAAACAGGTCCCCGAGTAACCGCGACGGTTGAACTTACTCTGGGTAAAATTTAAAGTTATCCTTCTGAGAATTGCATTATTGATCCTTCACTTTCCAAATTGTGGGGTAAGTTCCTTGGAAATTGATCTCGTGGTATTCCATTGATCCTTTTATATTATGATCGGAAAATTTAGAAAGCGTTCGTTGAGGAATTGAATAAAGCATCGCGGAATAATAAGGAACATTACAATTTAGAAGTCCTACGCATACAGTGGACGACAAGGTTATCTTTTCAACACGCCGATATATTGTTTCTTATATATGCACTCTTTTTCCCTGGCTCGGTTTTTGTCCCAATGGGTTTTTCCGAGTTAGGTTTTTAACGAGGCATATCCGAAACATATTCTGAGCGGCTCATCGTACCAGTGAGCGAACATAACTTGTACTTCTTCGAGCGCAAGCTCCACTTTACGCTCGAGAAGTGGGGGAGTATTGATGAGGGGTAATTTGGATCCCCAGCCCTCGCAGGCTCGATGCGGTTCGAACAACACCAGATCCTGTCCCCAGGAACGACGAGCCGACCCAGGGTTCTAAATAATCTGTTCCGAGCCTATGAAGAGAACCCGAGGTCGAAGGGTACTGATGGGCCGAGCCCAGGCCCAAGCCCATCAATTCAGCTATAAATACCCCAGGCATTTATGACGACGACACAACTTCCCAGGTGCTCTTCCTCCGAGACTACTGCTCGGAATTACTCAGAAAATATAGTATAGGCTTTCATATATGTATTTCACCCTCTAACTTGTACGGCATCCAATAATGCTCGGATAGGACTCTCAATTCCTGTAATCTGTATTCGATCATCTTGAATATAATACTATTGATCTTTTATCTCCATTTATATATATCAGTACAACATTTTACACCACCCTTATCGAACTAACGAAAACGCGTAAGATCAGCGCTGGACTTCAGGCGGTCATGTCCAGCTGGTGGCTGAGGATTGGCAGACTGATATCAAGGAGTTGGCAAACTGACTAACTTGACAGAAAGAGCGTGCTATTTGGTTGCTATCAAGGGGTTTCGCTCGATACAGCGTTGCTGACGGCGGAAGCAGCTGTGCGGCTTACTTTAAGCGGCGGTGCTGGACTTCAGGCGGTCATGACTTGCTGGTGGCTGAGGAGGGACGGTTGATGTCAAGGAATTGGCAGGTGTTTACTGACGGTAAAAGCAGCGGTGCGCTGGACTTCCGATGAGGCGTTGAGCCGATTCAGTGTAGACTGATTTGTTGATTGAGTTGTGTGCGTGTTTCGCGTATGGCTGTCCTGTTTGTATTTATAGGCTAATGGCTGGAAATTGATGAGCTGATGGCCGAAAATTGATGAGCTTATGGCCTATCTCACCCACTATCTCCACTACTCTTGAATTCCTCCACTACCTCCATTTTTCCCACTACTTTGGAGGTGGTTTCCCTTCTTCTTTTTGCTGAAAATTGATTTTAATGGCAGCTTTAGGAGAGAACGTGTGTTTGCCAATTTGAATTTTAGTTTTAATTAATGTGGTAACTAACTAAGAGATAATTTAGGAATTTGTTATTAAGCCAACTACTTATATGGCCTTATCCTTATCTCTTAATTAATTATCTTTATCATTAATTAAATTAACATTGGGCCGAAAAATATGATTGGCCGATTATTGTGATTGGGTCGTGGGCGGCTTTGGCTGATCGGGCCGTGGGCGGCCTTGAGTCGAGTGGCTGAGTTAATTGGGCCATTTCATTTTATGTGCTAATTGTAATTAATTATTCAATTAATTACTTAATGGCCTTATTTATCATGTGGGCCGATTATTTAGAGTTGGCCCAATTAATTAACTGGCTTAATTAATTACTTAATCCATAATAGCCAACATAATCTATTGGGCTTATTGGGCTCGTTCGTTTTTAACCATAGCTTGGTCTTATTAATTAATTAGCTTTGGCCCATAAAATTAATTAATTTATCTATTAATTAATTTATTTTTGGCCAAAATTAATTAATTGCGAAAATTGGGCAGTATTTCAAGTTGGGTTCGTGACCCGTTTATGATTTCAGTCGGATCAATTTCTGGACCACAGTGGATCCGACCCGATCCAATTCATTTGGCTTAATTGGGTTTGGTCCTATTGCCATTTTTAGCCCATCATCGAGCAATTACTCATCGATTAATCGGGATGATTTTTTGGGTACAAACAAATGCGTTTTGATTATCATCAATCGTTGGTTGAGGGGGAAGAACCGATTGTTCTTGTTCTTCTTCTCCGCTTTCATTAAACAATTCATTAACCCATTGCGGAGTGCAATCATTAATCACATTACCAGATCAAGTTATTGGTTCGGATGAAGTACCCCATACTTGTTGGTTAGTTTGCATGCTTGAGAATGTTTTCGGGACTTGAAAATTCAAGAATGAAGTGTCTGGTACTTGCTGTTGATTAGTTTGTACCCTAGGAACTATTCCTGAGACAGGGAAATTCATGGATGAAGTACCTAGTACTTGTTGTTGACTAGCTTGTGCACTTGAAACTGTTCCAGAGACTTGGAAATTCTTGAATGGAGCCTGATGCATATAAATTAAATAATTAGATATCTGAAACTAAGGGTTTGTAAATGCAATTCAAAATCAAGTCCCAATTAAACATGGGCTAGGGTAATCGAGTTAACATGTACATTTTCTTTTTCAAAAGGTATTTTGCTATTGATGAAACATATAAATTACATGGTATGAATATTCACATATGGATAAATACATCCGTGTATATTTTGTAGATCTAATTTGTATTCGTTAAAGATACTGTTTTGTTGATGTATCTCTTTTAAGATTTACATACACTTAAAAGTAAGCTAACGTAGTATCTAAGTAGAATTTACATAAATCGTCGATCACGTGAGTATAAAACTAGTTTATCTTATAAAATCTAAATGAACAATTTTTGACACGTCAAAACTTGAATTTAACCAACATAAATTTTAATTAAACTCTACTCATACCTAACAAAAGAAAAATCATGAAATTATATTTTCAAAATAGTTTACCTCATCTAATAGATGTCGATTTCCATGTGTCCCATTTCCCAATGTTTTGAATATGGATTCGTATGGCGATCTGAAACAAATAATACAAGAACCTCAATTTTAGAAGTAACCTAAAATTATGATAAATTTAGAGTCAATTGAATTAATATTTTAAATCGAAACATAAAAGCATTCTACCTGTTTTTGTTAAACGCATTTGAGAATGAAGACCTGCGCAAACATTCGGAAGGTAATCTTGTCTCATTGGTGGCTAAAAAATTTAAAATAAATAAATATATAAATCATATGGCTGATAAAAGATCAATGATGAAAAATTGAAAAATTCAAAATAAATAAATATATAAACGATTTTAGATGTGCATGGATCAAACTTTCATTTCAAGTGTATGTTTCGGTCAGTCAAATATTGAAAAATTTTTGAAAATATTCGGAAACACTAAGGAAAAATTGTAAACAAAAATTATTAAATTAAGAAAAATAAGAGAGTCTCAGACAAATAAACAGTTTTGGAATTACATACTATTTTCGTTATGTTTGATTAAATAAATAGAAATTTTTCGATATCTGTTTTCAACAAAAAAAATGGAAATTTTAATCCATTTACATGACATGCATTAATTAATACACGACAGCCTTCTCCAAATATATTACATCTAAGTTTATTATATTTCTTAAAAACTAAACCTCGTTCGTTTTAGTTGACAAATATGACAAGCGTTAATAGGGAAAAAATATCTGTAAATTGCACGTCTTGTAGCATCTAAAAAACCATTATTTTACTCAAATTAAGCATTACACACGATTTCTTAGATGCAAATCCAATCAAACTTACAATGATAATTAAATGGCAAAGATGTGTTTGATCTCCATGTTGTGCTTTTAGAAACCTTGCCAAGCCTGAATTTCTGTAGCAATCAACCATGAATTAGGTTTGTTAAATCTCAAACTTTGCCCTGAGAATAGTTAAAAAACAGAAAAATAAATTAATCATATAAAGTATACACAACTTCATTTCCACACCTGTAAATGACTCTTGACTTGGTATAGAGCTATTCCTTCGCAGCCGCCCATCAAATTCATAATTGTTTTTTGTGTTGCCCCTAACAAAATATATTTTCAAATCATTTACCAAAAAAAACAAAAAATAGGGTTTCACACAATTATTATCCCTTGGTTCATTTTAAATAGAATCTCTTGGGTTGCCTCGATTGTCAGAACAACATAGAGTGCGGAATTTTAAAAAATTTCGAAGCACCCATGGTCCCATATATTAGATCTCCTTATTATATACGGAAAGCATGAATCAAAACACATAATGTATTAGAACAAGGGAGTTTCGATTTTTACCTCACCACAGGCAAGGTGGTGGCAACCTCCAACTCTGATTCTGATTCTGGTTCATAGCAGTGATCCAAATGTCTCACCTCCAGAGATTAGTCCACACCAATTGGATTCTGGCAACACCTCCTAGTCTTATGCTAAGAACTAGATCTAAGAGGTTTGTTACTGAAGGATTGTGGATATCTACTTGGCAGAGCAAGATCCAGCACGAAGGAACAAGAGGGGAACTCACAGCGGCACTGGGAAGCTCACGGCCAGAGGTGGTGGCGGCGCAAGGATGGGGCGGCGACTAGGTGCAGAGAAGGCTAGGGTTTTTTGTGCTAGGGTGTTAGCTTTTTGAGCTCATGCGAAACTCTATTTATAAGCCTCCTTCTTGACCTAGGTTTGCAAGACTTGTTATGGGCTTTTAATTAAAGGCCCATGTCTTGCAAGCCTTCCTTTTAATTAACAACTTTAATTAAATGCCCAGTCCTTATTAATTAATAAATTAATATTTTCTTTAATTAATTAGAAATTCAATTAATTATATTAATTAATTAAATCAACTAATTAATTAATCTCCCACTTGAATTAACACTTTAATTCATTTAATTGATTTAATTACCTTTAAATCAATTAATTCCTTTTATACCATTTTATAACAGTCACCGTCCAATTGTATTGTGTGTGACCTCTGGGTTCACCATCAATTGGCAGCAGGCCCACGAACTCCTCGTGATTTAATTTATGAACAATAAATTGCTCCGGTCAATTAAACAACCTTTAATTGACCACTCCTAGAATCAATTCCTCTATTAACTCAGGAGTACCCACACTTCATGGTCGATGTCTAGCCACAAGCCCATGAAGCCCAACTTCAGGTGAATTGATATTTGTGAACCTCACCTCTTATAATTGCCATGTACATACGGTCCTTCTATCGACAAATTTTTCCGATCAAGATTTAGGGTGTGTGAATTGATCGGCACCTCTAAATTTGTCTTGATAACTATACTTTCGAATTCGGGATAATATTCCAGTGTGACTGCTAAATTTGGAAACCCCTTTCCAAATCCGTCACCGACTACAGCCGTAGATTCCTCTGATATATTATCTAAGAATCGTATAGGAAATTCTCTCATCCATTACGATGAGTCAATAGATTCCATATTGGTACTAACCACTCGCGTACATAACTATACGCACCCAACCTAGGCATGTTATGATCAGGCTAAGTGATCTATACCTAGATCTAAGTACGCACATTTATGTACCGAATTCGCCCTAGCACCTCAAGTCAAAAGACTAAATCGTACACTATTATAAGCCTTGAGAAACATCCCATCACTAATATGCGTCATGTGCTTCCACAATGGGTTTCTCTGTTCGGGTCGTTCGATGCGTTCGATCCTCTATCGAACCACCAACTCATATGCACTGGCCTCAAATGCCTTGCTCTTGAAACGCTACAAATTCATTCCATGTGAATCATGCATACTCGTACAAGTCTTGGCGATTCCCACGATACCCCGTCTCGTTTCGGAATCTAACCAGATTGCATTAATGAGTCAGGTGGGCAATGATGCATGTAAGCCTATACGTGGACTAGCTTTCAAAAATGGCTTTTCAAACAAATTGATAGTCTGGTAAAAAATGTTTCTTATTAGGGTGAAATTCAGTTTTCTATCTTTAGAGTATTGGGGTGGTATCAGTTACCCTCCTAAAGTATCAATTGTAACATCTTACCCCCCTCTGTCACAGTATTGAACATTTTATTTCAAAATTACCCTCGCCGATTTTATAATAAATAAATTATTTCTTTATTAATTTATTAAAAACTAAATCTTTATTAATTATGAATTTATCCATCCATCAAATAATATTACGTTGCAATTTCTTCATTTAATTTCTTTTGTTTCCTTCGGTTTCATGGTCTCAAAATATATCTTTATTTTCATCTCATTTTTTTACTTATTTTTGGTTTCAGTTTGTTTTCTTTATTTTTTTTCTATCACATTTTTTTTCTTTATATTTTTATGAGTTTTTATTTTGTGATAATTATCTCATTTATTTTCAGTACAAATTATTATTCAAAATGTTGAGTAGTTCTCCTTCAAATTCTTTCTCGCAAAATTTAAATTTGACACCTAACAATATTATATTTTAATTTCTTCATTTCTTTATCAATTTTATTTATTAATTATGAATTCATCCATCCACCAAACAATATTATATTTCAATTTCTTCAGGACTATTTTTTTCTTCGGTTATAAAAAAAATGAGATGAAAATGAAGAAAAAATTTGAGATCGAGAAAAGGAAGGTAAAAAAAGAAATGAATAAATTAAAACATAATGTTGTTTGGTGGATAAATGGATTCACAATTACTAAAGAAACAATTTTATTTTGATAAATTAATAAGAAATGAAAGGGGCTGGGGTATTTTTGGAATAAAAACTACAAAATTATAAAAGAAGGGGATAAGTCTTACAACTAATACTTTAAGGGGGTAACTGATACCACCCTCATACTTTAGGGGGAAGTTGTATTTCACCCTTCTTATTATTCAACTCGTTAAGGTTGAAGTGAACATTTAATTTGAGTTTATCCATGTGATTATGAGAGATGGGCCCTGTCCATATATATACTTTCCTATTTATTTTGAAAAAAAAATTCAAAAGAAATAAAATTAAGGATTTAAATTTACTTAAGGTAAGTTCGTTTTGTAATTAATTAGAATGGATGAATAGTAGCCATAAGTTGATACAAAACATTTGTTTAATGTTTCAAGATTGTTAAAATCTAGTGCAAAAGGAGATAATATCACATAGTCCAATTAATTATACTCAATTTTGCGAATCATATTGCCCTTTGTTTGTTAAATTGAGTTCTATATTTGGAAAAAACAAAGAAGGTAATATTCAATGAATTTATACTCTTTAATTTATATATTATGTAGTTCAGTTTGTTCTCAATATTTTTATTTTGTTGTTTATATTTGACGCCGATTCTTCTTTACCATATGTAATTTGGTTAATTAAATTTAAAGGGGTATATTGTTTTCTATAATATATATGATTTAGAAGTAAATAACAAGATATTTAAAAGGTTATTTCATTTCGAGATTTTTTTTTTCTTAATTTTCAAAAACTCGACAAGTAATGTTTGTCTCAAGTGGTCAGATGAGGTCTAGAGGGGGGGGGGGGTGAATAGACCTCATAGAATTTTATCAAATTTTAACTTTAAAACTTTTACTTAACTGTTGGCAGACTAAGTTGTTACAGAACAGTAAGCTGACAAAGCTGATCGCGAACAAATCTTTGAACAGCAAGGTAGACCACTAATCTGATAGTCACTTAGCTGATTTAGTCAAAATCAGTTTTAATACCATAATACTTGCAACGGATATTATAAGTGTTTTTCACAAGCAAACTTGGTAGATAGAAAGATTTTATCCCCGGTTTTATCAAACTCCTTAAAAATCTTTTCAAACAGTTTTATCAAAGTGTTTTTATGCAAACTGAAAATATGCAAGTAGAAATGCAAAGTAAAAACACAAGGATTTTTATAGTAGTTATATGGATGTAAATCATTTGGTCCACTCTTCCAAGTCACACAGATTTTGGGTAATACTATAATCACAAAGTTTACAGTATACTGTGCTTGTGTCGAACAACAAATGAAACAACCACAAGTGCGCAATAGGAAATCACAAAGAAGACATATTCTATAGAGACTTATCACTCACAAAGACGGATAAGAACTCCTCACAACACTCTCTTTTCACAGATTCACTCAGAAAATGTTTTCGTTTAACTTCAACAAGCTTCTGTCAACAAATGACTTCAGCAGGCGAGTGAGTTGTTCTTGAGCTTCATGAGACTTGGAAAATATTTTGCTTCGGATAATCTCTCAGTTGTTGTGTTCACTCATTTCTCTTCGTCTCTTCAGCTATTTATACTCACAGATTCAAAAAGTGTCCGTTGAAGAGAGACACAATTTGAATTTCTCGATTACTGGTCCTTAATTTCCGCGAACGGCTCTCTGCACAGTGACAGTACTGCAGACTGTACTTTCTGTCAGGCAGCATTTAATGCACCTAGCTGATACGAGGTTTTTCTTCAATCATTTGCCATTAATATCCTCGGTCTTCAGCATTTATTACTTTAAGGGCATTTATTACCGTTGGGGAGACTTCCTGATCCTTTGCACTCGGCAGATAAGAACACAAGTCTGATGGTGAGCAGAGCTGATCCCAAACTTGAACAAATCTGATTTGAGTCGGCTGATCTTCACCAGTCTGATTTCTTTTCTTCAGCAGATCAGTAGTCTTCTGGACCTTGAATATTTGACCCTTCTGATTTGTCTTCTTACTTGGTCAAAATTCTTCTAAGGGTTTTAACTAAGTTTTTCATACTTAGCTGATCTTGATGTTTTGGAAATCATCAAAACCTCCCTTAACTTCTTTATTTCTTATGCACTCTATCTTCATCTTCATCCAACAATTTCCCCCTTTTTGATGATGACAAAACTTCAGCTAAGTACCCGTTACCTATACTAAAGTTTTAGTCCTCAAAATTTCTGAGATAGAAATGTATGTTGGAGTAAAAACTTGAACTTTTATATATGATTTGAAAAGATTACAAGTTACAAGTTTTTCATCAGATGAGATAACTGAAGAAATTAAAGTAAACTTATACAATAATAAGATAATTTATTCTAATCATCAGCTTCTTCACTTCCTACTTCAATAACTTCCTCATATTCATACTCAGATTCATCATCATCATCTTCATCATCAATTGCATCATCAGCAAGCATATTTGCCTTGACAGCTTCCATCTTCTGTTTGATTTCTTGTTCACGTTTCAGCTCCTTTTCTGCTTCATCAATCCTTCTCTTCATACGCTCTATGTTCTTGTACTTGGTGAATGGCTCCAGTTGTTCTACAGGAGTGTCCTTGGATGCAGCCAATTCTTTATCAGACTTGACTGGTTCCTTGGGTTCTTCTTCAGAATTTTCAGTATCAGTTTCCTTGCCATCAACCTTTCCATCTCCTTTAGCAGCATCAGTTTCCTTGTTATCAGCTTCTCCATTTCCTTCAGCTTTTTCTTCAAGTGCTTGGTTCTCTGGCTCTTTTGGTTCTTCTTGAGCAGCAGTAGAGTCTTCAGCAGCAGCTTGAACGGTTGTCTCTTCCCTTTTCTCTTTCCCCTTTTTGTCATCATCAGGGTTAGTAAGGCCATCTCCTATGTATCCCTAAGCCCAAGTCCAGCTTCCCCTCACTCAGTCCAGCTTCCCCTTAGAATTCAAGTCCAGCTTCCCCATTCATTTTCATAAGTCATCTAAAATGTATCAATCTATCAATTCCATTTAATTAAAATTCTCAATTCCCCCACTCTCACATAATAATAATAATAATAATAATAATAATAATAATAGCAATACTAATAATAATAAAAATTAACTCGTATGTGAAATAAATAAATAATTAATAACAATAAGATATAATTTAAGATTGACAATAATAATAACAATAACAACCAATATTTAAAAAAAACACAACAATACAATAATTAAATAGTTGACAACCAATAATTTTTTTAAATTACATAATAATACAACAATTAGATACTTGATTGACATGATTTGAAAATTATAAAAATAATTTAATATTGACATTAAATTTTCCAACATAATAGTTACATTAAATTTGATTTTATTAAATAAAAGTTATATTTTTATACTAAAATTAACCTTTTAAAAATAGTACACAAATTAAATAAAATTAATGTTAAATAAGAATTACATTTTATTTAATAAGGTATTTTAAAGAATTTTTTTAAAAATTAAAAGGATTTTATTTAAAAAAGAAAAAAAAAATTGGGCTGGGCTGGCGAGTGTAATGCGCATGAATGACTCAAGCGGTGAGCCAATCCAAGGTTGGATTGGCTCACAACTTCAAGGTGTGGTAAGGCAATTATCCCTTTTTTCCCCTCTATACATTTTTCTTCACTTTTTTCCCCCTCTAAATCCAAAAACCCCCAAATCCACCTTCCCCTCTTTACATAGGAGATGCCCTAAGAGGGCTGAGTCCAACAGCTTGGATCTTGACAGCAGCACACAAGGTCTTGATGTTCTGGTTTATTAAGTCTTGGCTTAAGTTGAGATGACTAAGAGCAGTAGTGATGTTGTCAGCTTGATCATTGATGCAGACAATGTTGAGTTGCAAAGTGGAGATTTCTTCATCAACTTTGTTGGCAACTTTGTGAACCTCTTCTACCAACAACAGATTCTTTGCAGTCTCTTCATCAGCCACTTTGATGAATGTATTTGTTAGATGAGCAACATTATCTTCATTTCTCTTCAAGGCAGCATAAAGATGACCAACGTCAGCTTTGACATCTTCAATATTCCTGTTCATATCTAAGATACTATGTGTCATCCTCAGAGTATTGTCTTTAGGCAGTGGGAAGTTATCAATGGCATCCTTTACCATTTTTGCAGTTTCTTTCTGCATTTGCTCCATCTGCAGTCTATTCTTCTATTCCATTTCCTTCAAAGAATTTTCAAGCATCATCTGGAAGGCTTCCATCAGTGATGAGTGCATATCAGCTGTTGGAACAGAGGGTGATGCAGTCTGATCTTCTTCCTGTTGAACATGAGTGTCTTCTAGAACAGCCTCTTCTTCAGCAGTCTTTTCCTTAGAATTCCACTCAATTGCTAAGGGCTCTTCAACAGCAGGCTGATCTTTGACATCTTCAAAGATCTTGTTTACAATTGTGCCATCCTCAGTGAAAACAGTCGTCTGGCGGATCCTCTTTATAACAGGCAGACTACTGGCAGCTGGTGTTTTCACCTTAGGCAACTCTTTGTAATCTTTCATTTCCATGCCAAATGTGATCTGCTGTATGCTGGGTAGAGCAGGCAGATCACTTGGAGAGCCTTGTCCATATCTTGACTTTTCAGCCCACTTCTCCAAGGCAGTTATGACAGCAATTTGCATAGCCCTGTGGATAGGATCATCTTGCTTTCTCCTCTTGGCTGGCAAAGAGTAAGAGATGGTCTTTGCTTCTGCATTAGCATATTCTTGTGCATATTTGTGCATCACATCTCTAACATAATCAGGATCCAGTGCTTTGGTGATGGAATTGGTTTGCAACCACCTGAGAACCCACTTCTCCTCATCAGCAAACTCTTTCCAGCTCTGGAATTCTTCAACAGATTTTGCCATCCTGTAGTCCCTCCATTTCATGTATCTTTCCTTCTCTTGGGTAAACAGGGTTTGGCGTTGCAGCTTCGTATCAATGTATGAAATGGCAGCTTCAAATCTGGTGAAAACAGCAGGGTCAGTGTTAACAATCTCAAAAGCCCTTCTCACCTCAAACTTTTTCTTCTCCTGTTTTATGCCAACAGGCATCTTTAACTTGGCTTTCATAGATTCACCGATCTTTATGCCACCAGCAATGTTTGGGCCATGGGCGTCTTTCTTGCTGAGCTCAATCACAAGAGCTAACTCTGCATCTTCAGCAGCCTTGCGTTCTGCCTCAGACATTTTTCTTCTCTGCTCTTCTTTTTCAGCTTCAGTTTTACTGAGCTCTAAGACCCTTTGCTCTTCTTGTTCATCCCTCTTCCTCTGCTCTGCCTCTTCCCTCTTTCTTTTATCAGCAACAGACACTTTCTTCCTTCTGATAACAATCTTTCTTTTTCCCTTCTTCTTATCAGCTGTCTGTGCTTCTTGAGCAGTAGCAGGTTCAGGACCAGCAGATGCAAGTGCTGCAGCTGCTACAGGTTCGATGATCTGCACTTCATGATCATCTTGAGGTTTGGCAACCTCAGCTGTTGGTGCGGTTGAAGTAGTCTGTGGGGCAGTTTGATCAGCAGATTGCTTCTCCTTAGCAGACTCTTCTTCAGCTCCAGCAAGCCTCTCTGCTGATTGAGGACTTACTGTGACGACGTCAGAAAGTTCAGTAGGAGATTCAATGAAGGTCATCCTTTTCTTGGTTGTTCTCCTTATCCTTCATTCTGGAGCAGGATGAGAAGTTGTTGTGTCTTCTACTTGGCTCCTTGTCCTACGAGAAACAACTTCACCAGGTTCAGCAGATATTGTCCTGGAAGGTGAAGCAGGAGACATGTCATTTATCTCCCTTGTTGTCTGATTTATGATATCATCAGCAACAGTTTTTGCAGCAAGTTCATCTGTTCTGGCTTCAACAGTTGGCTCAGCTGTTTGAACAGATGCCTTGGTCTTTTTACTGGGAGCCACTTCTATTGGCTCATCAGCTTTCTTCTTTTTCTCTGCTTTTGCTTGAACAACAAACTTAGCTGTTTGAGCAATTTTTTCTGTTTCTTTGCAGGAACCTTTTCCTTAGGTTCCTCATTCTCCTCCTCCTCTTCCTCAGTCTTTCTCTTCTTGGTTTCGACCTTAACAGTCTGATATGTAGCCATGGCCTTGGCGTTGTGAATTTATTTTCCTCCAGTCATTCCACAGCCCAAATTGTAGAACAGGTAACTTAAAGTTATCCTGTGATTTGTTTGCTTCTTCTCGTGGAAATTAGCCAAAATGTACCAAATCACAACTGACCAGTTCACTTCATAGCCATAGTGAACTGCCATCATTATGCAGTACCTCTTCATTGTGACACTGTCCAAGGAGAAAGTACACTTCTCTATCAGCTTCGGCACCATATCAGCCATGCGCTGATATTCATCCTTCAGTTGTCTCTTCTTCAAATTTCCAGACATGACTTTCTCTTCTTTGGCACAGATTGCCCAGAACTCATGAATCTTGTCTTCTGCCATGGTAGTGACATCAGTTCTTCCCTTATTGGATAGCCCAAACTTCTCGTGCAACAGAGCAGGAGTGATGACGATGGCTTGTCCTCCGTCAGTGGCCTTAATTTCTAGCTTCTCAAAGTCAACAACATCCTTCGTCTTGTAATACTCCATTACTTGGTCCTTCTAGACCATTTCCTCGTGAGCTTCCATAAATTTTACCAGTGTGGCAGCCTTGAATTTTTCCAGAATTTCTTTCATGACGGGAGTACCATAATGATGATAAGTGACGGGAGTACCAGAATGATGATAAGTGTCATAGACTAGGTACATGCCCTCAGCCTTAGCTTCTTGTGTAGGAGTCATCGTAGATTCTGTGAAGAGTTAGTGAAAAACAGAAGAAATTTGCAGAAATTGAAAGCAGAATTTCTCACAAATGCCTTTGAATATTTTTGGGTGCGTAAAGAGTCACAAGACTGATCAGATCTGGATTTATAGAGGTTAGGGTATTTCGATTTCCGTGATACACGCTAACCGTTAGATACGTTTTGTGTTAGTTCTGATCGTACGGGCGTCAGTTACGCAATTCAAAATTCAAAAAGCATTAAATGTCAGGCGGGAATACGAACCGCCTTAGTTTACTTGTAAAAGCGTGTTTTTGATAAAACGTTTTTAGAACAACAAAGCTTTTACATAATAAATAAGACGAGTAACCTTAAATACCTGATGGGACTAGTGTCCTGATGACAGACTGTTATCAGTGAAAGCCAATAACTGATAACCTTCCTCGGCTGTTTATCAATTCAGCTAGATAATTAATTTTCAATCTTCAAACTTTTGATCTTCTGATGAGAACATAACTTCAACTAATTTTCATCAACAAATTTCATCTTTTAATCAGAAGTACCGCTAGTCTTACATGTTCCCCCTGACTTTAAGAATCCATAAGTTAACTAGTCTGTTGAGAGTTAACCTTGATGATAATAAGATGAGTAGGCTGATGAACTCCAGTCTTCTGTTGAGTTCCCCTCTCAGCTTATGCATCTAAATTCAGTAGACCTAGTTCAGCTCTTAAAGTTGAAAACCTTGCATCACTTAGAGGTTTCGTGAAGATGTCAGCGATCTGATTTTCAGTATGAACATGTTCTATCATGACATTTCCTTTTTCCACATGACCTCTTATGAAGTGATGTTTGATCTCTATATGCTTAGTCCTTGAATGACTTGTAGTGTTTTGAGTAAGAGAGATTGCACTTGTATTGTCACAGTAGATAGGTATTCCACTGATTTTAATGTTGTAATCTTCTAATTGATGTTTCAACCAAAGTACTTGTGCACAGCAAGCTCCAGCAGTAGATATGGATATTGAAGTCTGTTTCTTACTCATCTAAGAGATCAGACAGCTACCTAAAAATTGACAGGCACCTGTTGTGCTCTTCCTATCAATTTTGCAGCAATCAAGGTCAGAATCTGAATAACCTATAAGGTCAAAGTCAAATTATCTAGGATACCATAATCCCAAATCTTGAGTGCCTTTAAGATATTTAAGTATCCTTTTGGCAGCTAGGAGATGAGATTCTTTATATCTCGCACAAACCCCAACAGAGTACATAATATCAGGTCTACTAGCTGTTAAGTATAACAATGACCCAATAATACCTCTGTACTTGGTTATTGTTACGCTCCAAATACGAATACGCAAACACGCAAGTATACGGTCGTATGCAAGTAATAAAGTGGTAAAGGGTGTCGAACCCACGAGGAATCTAACGAATAATTATCAAGTTCTATTCAAATATCTTACGAGAACTTATATGATTAAAAGTAGTGAGTTTGTAGTTTGTTTAAACACATAAAGGCGAAATCAATAAAAACACAATACTTTGATTCGATTAATAAAGGTTCCTAGATTTCCATGTCACTAAGAGTGATCCAGTCTCGGATGATTCACAAGTTGACGACTATACTTATGTTTGTTGTTCAAGATTTCATAATTTATTCGTACGTATCTTCCGATATCGTACGAACCTACCAAAGTAGACTAATCCAATTTATGCCTAAAATGATTAAGCCTAAGTGATGCTTTAATTCCCAAACCTTATTAGAACATGAAATGACTTAGGTATATTCCTATCCTAAAATCAAATCACAATCTAGTTTTATAATCTAATATTTAATCAACTATGTCTAGCAATTAAACATCAATCCATTTCATCCTATGGTTGGCCTAACCACAAGTTGACAAAGGCTCAAACTAGATTAACAAACACTTGTAAGCATAGCAAGAATCATAAATTCATCATTCAATCATAGATCAATAAAAGCTTCATGAAAACCTAGGAGTTAAATGCTTAGCTACTCATATTTATGAACAAAATATTCATTACATTCACCATAATCATAAGAACAAGATAAAGATAAAGGTTATGAATAAGCTTATGTAATGGAAGCCACTACAACTCTTCTCTCAAGCTTCTTTAGTCTTCCAACCAAAACTCCAAGCAAGAACCTTTCTTCTTTCAAATGAGGCAAGAGATCTTTTTCTTCAAAGTATGTAATGTCAAGAGTTGTCCAATGAATTCCACATTTCTCTCCTTTAACCTAGCAAAACTCTATCCCACCAATGCCTAAGTTACCCCAAAAACTATAGTAACAAAGGCCAAAAAGTTCCTAAAGGAGGTTATATTTACAAGTGGAAGATAGAAGGCAAAGTACAAAAAAGCACCCTCTAAACATGCTGAAAAACAGAGCAGGCCTCGCGGCCGCGAGCCTGTAGTCGGTGAACACCTCGCGGCCGCGAGGTTGGGGCAGAAACTTTTTGCCAACTCCTCGCGGCCGCGAGACATGGGCAGAAACTTTCTGCCACCATCACGCGGCGGCGAGGTGAGACAGGGGCCTAAATCCTTGATTCTTGTTCTTTCTTTTGCGTTAGGGCCCCCCTCGGTCGAAGGAGACTTGCCATCCACGCACGAAATGTTCCGAAATCGCTTCGCTACGTCGAATCCTGCAAACCACCAAAAAACAAAAGTAAAACACGAAAAACGAACAAAGGTCGAACAAAGGGACCCAAAGCCCAAAAGACACGAAAAAACGCAAAGACACAAAGAAACTCGAATCAAAACAAGATGTTTTGAGCTTAAAGGGATAGGTAATAACGACGTTTTCATGGCGTTATCAACACCCCCAAACTTAAACACTTGCTCGTCCTCGAGCAAAGAAAACAAAACAAGAACAAAACAAGCATGCTTGAGATCAAAACACCAAAGCTTAACACTTTCGAATTATTCTTAAAACAAGCTCCACGTGTGTGTGTGATGGCTTTTGGCTAGATTCTATCTTAGGTGAATAATTCCCGATAGGTCAAAATCATCGGTTCTATTTGCATGGACTTCTAATGTTTAACAAAGAATCTCTCCTAGCCGTAGATTGCAAACTTAACGTTCAAATCACTTCACGACACTAAGTTATAGGCAATTTAAGAGTGTTGTCCCTTTTCTTGAATTATTGACGATTTTAGTTCCTAGCTCTTTTCTCACCATACTTTTGCTTTTCTTTTAATTTACAATAATTACATAGCACTTTGTGCTTTACAATGATATTACAATACAAAACTAGCACTAATTATGATGATTGTTTGTGCTTCTAAAAATTTAACTTTTTGGGCTACTAGCACCATTCCAACGAGATAGAGTAATTACAAAAATTGATTCATGAATTTCATCGTTTGAAGGCTTTGCCTTTCTTTTCTCTCATAGAAGTGCATACATTTTAGCAACTTCTCTACTAGTTTCTTTTAAGAGCTAGGTGTTCAAAGGTATTTTATTCTTAAAAAGGGTTTACTCCCCCAAACTTAGGCCATTTATGCTCTTCTCACATTTAATTTCCAAGCTAAAGATTGAAGGGATTCTAGGTTACGCAAAAGAAGTCCTAGATCCTATTATCATTAAAGTTCATTATCCACTTTAAATAGAATCTTAGCTATAGCCAATGTGCTCGAACTTTGTAGAGCATGTTGAAAGAATAAGAGGAATTTTGAAAAAATTTGACGGGTCGACTTAGCATGCCACAAGTGCGACCTTACTCCCCCAAACTTAAAATGCACAATGTCCCCATTGTGTGAATTAAGAATGACGGAATTAGGTACGACACGACAAAACAAGAACAAAACAGAAACACAAACAAAACAAAACAACACAAAATGATAAATGAGCGAACACTGCTCTAATAGTATTCATCGATAAAAAACACAAAATTAAAGAGTTTACAAGCCAACACTTTCGAGAGTTAAAAACAAAACCAACATAAGACGGAAATATATTTAAAACATTGTAAGTTTAAAATAAACCAACGGGAATGAGTAAATTTAAATCCAACGTCCCTTTATGTATGCATCCCGTGGTTGCTTCCAATCTTTAGCGGTTTCATGCATTACGGGCTTGCTCTTCTTCTTCATCAAAGTGAAGTTCATCATCTTGACCTTTCGGCTCCTGTGGAGGTAGGTTGATACGGCTAGGAAGGGCAGGCAGCTGAATGGCATTGTAACGTTCATCGACGAGCACTATACGGAACATAGCGTCATGCCTATCGCTCATGGCATAGACGTACTGAGCCAGTTGTCTTTGCATGTCGCATATGGTCTGGACTTTGTCGTCCATGGCCTGTACCAGATGAGTCAATCTACAAAAATCATCTCGATTGCCCGTCTGTGCCTGACTGCTCGGTTGCTCTTCGATCTGCTCCTCCTCCTGATCACCCTGACCCTGTTGACCCGGTTGATCTTCTTCATCGGATAGACCCTCTTCATTTGCTTGACTGTACTTGTATTTTTTTTATCATTGTAAGCACTCTCGAAGTCTAACTTCAAAGTCTTGCAAATAATAAGCGTACTGATCATGCCAGTCAACCTGGTCTTCTCATTAATGACCCCGAAGTCAACCCCCGCATTTCTACACAATCCGTCAATGAGGTGCGGAAACACAAAACTCCTTACGTTAGGATTCTTCTTCGTAATAGTTTCCTCTAGCACCTCACGTACTACCCGACCAACGTTTATTGAGAGCCCTCGGATGAGTGCATATAGTAGGGAAATGCGATCCTCACCGTAGTTACTGTTGTGTTTGCTCGGATGGAAGTGTGCATGTAAGATCAAGGACCAGGCTTTTGCCTCCTGAGTCAACATGTTATGTGTCACCTTTAGAATGCCCTGAACGACCGTTTCAATTGATCCAATCTTCTTCTACCTCTCCTCATGTCTTCGAATAGTTCCTCAAGCTCATCCTCTTGGTTTGAAGGCCATTCGATCCTGTAATATGCATTAATGGTGTCCGGATCGAATTTTATATCCCCCCCCTCACATATGTGGCATCGTCGTCCTTTTTTATACTGGCGTTGGCATAAAATTCTTCGCCAGAAAAAGTGTCACAAGGTGGCCTCTTCAAGAACTCATTCCAACCTCTAACATCGATTTGGTCTTGTAGATAAGGAAATGCCTCTTTCTCGTAGTTAACGAATCTTTCGGGAACGAACGATTGGCTTTCGTCTTTCTTGCATGCATCTGAGGCGTCCTTATGCACGAACCGAAAGGTGTCATATTCTTCTTCGACTACTTTTTTCTTTCCTTTCGGCTCCTTCATCCATTTGGGGGGTACACTTGAACTCGCGGCTTTCGATCTTCTAGTCATATTGCTTCGAACGTATTCTTCCCTTTTATCAAAATGCACAAAATCCCCCAAACTTAAGTTTCAACCACCCAATATCAACAAATCAATACTCCGGCAACAACAAAATCAAGAACTAGCAAAGTGAGCAAGAATTTCTCACACACATTCTATCAAACACCTTTTGTGCATTCTTTGGTTCACTAATTCTCTTCAAAATTTGCAACTTCCACCCAAAAATTTCAATACCAACAATTCAACACCAATCTACACGATATCAATATAACAATACCAAAGAAGTTGAGCCACACTTACCTTCTTGAATTGAAATCGAAGAACTTGAAAATTGGGGGAGAATTCGATTTTGTTGATGTGTATGCGGGGGAATTGAGATTTTTGAGTGATTGAGGGAGTGATTGTGTGAATACTTGGTTGATTGAGTGAGAGATGAGATGAATCGGGAGAGTTTGAGAGGGAGAGTCGTATGTGTTGACAGAGTTTGAGAGGGAGAGTGTGAGAATTTGAGAAAGTGAGAGAGAGTTATACATGACCCGTTTTTATTCGAATTTTTTTTAAAACGTCTCGCGGCCGCGAGGTTCGACCTCGCGGCCACGAGAGTGGGGCAGAAAGTTTCTGCCAACTCCTCGCGGCCGCGAGAGTGAAGGAGAAAGTTTTATAAACTTTCTGCCAACACTCAGCGGCCGCGAGCCCTGAGCTCGTGGCGGCGAGGGTTGGACAGTAAAAAATTCTCCTTTACTTGATCAGTTAATCCAACTTCTCACCTTACGTCGTTCGTAAGCCATTGTTCGTTCGCTCGATCTCACTCGAATTATGCTTGTTAATCCTTGATCTTTCATGCGCGCTCATTTACCTACAACAAAACACGCGAAAACGAAAGCAAAAACAAACAACAACGACAACACAAAAACACACAACGCAAAACACAAAACACAAAACAATAAAGCAATAGGCTCGGGTCGCCTCCCGAGAAGCGCTTGTTTATAGTCGTGAGCTCGACTTGGATACGGCATGATAGCTTCACGATAGGACCACGGAAGTCCTATTCCTTTCAAATTCTCCGCCCCAATAGTGTTTGAGGCGCTGGCCATTCACTTTGAATTTATTTCCGGTTGAGGGATCAGAAATCTCCACTGCTCCATAAGGGAATGCTTCAACAACTTGAAACGGCCCCGACCAACGTGACTTGAGTTTTCCGGGAAATAATTGAAACCTCGAATTAAAGAGTAGCACTTGTTGGCCTGGTTCGAACTTCCTTTCCACTATACGTCGATCGTGCCATTTTTTCATCCTTTCCTTATAGAGTTTGGCATTCTCATAAGCTTCCAACCGAAATTCGTCTAGCTCATTCAATTAGAACAACCGCTTTTCTCCGGCTAAACTTGCATCCCGATTGGCGTCTTGTACGCGGTACGATAAGCCCATTGATTTAACCGTTTTTCGTATGATTTGATTAAATCAATGATGAGTTTTACGGGGTTAGGTTTATATGTATTATAGGGCCTAGTTACTTTATTCCGGATGGATCAATCTCAATTTACAAAGTGAATAAAAACAATTCAATCAACACTTTAATTTTTCTTGTTCTCGATGTAATAACAAAAAATGTTTCTACAATGTAGTTTTAAATGAGACACCGTAAAAGGTTTACTTCCCATATTTTGAATCATCTTGAAACAAATATAGTGGGGACTAACATGGGAAAAAAACACAAGAGTGACCACTTTGTAAAAAATAAATAATAAGGAGGAATTTTTACCCTTCATTTATCCTTCATCAGTGATTTCTTTGAATATGACCAATTTTGAAAACAAAAATTTCTAAAATTCTAATAGGTATATATTCTGAAATATTTAATAGATAATAATTTTGAATTAATATCAGTATATAATTATTTATATAAAGACTTCAAAATTGATTTCATATTTTCAAACTATCTCTATCTCTATCTCTATCTCTATTTTTTTTTTATTATAAAAGCACGAATATTTCTTAACTATTTTTGTGCGGACTAAAATGCCCTTATTTAAATTGTAAAGTGATATTAATTCAATGGTAAATATGTAAAGTAATTAAAGAGGTATAATTAGACATGAAGTCTTATTATATTTAATATATCTCCTATATAAACTCCTAAAATTTATAAAGTACGTCAATTTTTATAATTTTAATCTTCTTCACTTATAGATATAAACGAACCATAGAAATACTAGTATTTTAAATAACCCCTAAAAATATATTTACATCAATAATTATTGGAGTAAGAAAATGTTATTTTAACGATTTAGTACACCATAAGTCATAAGCACTCTAAATATAAAATTTAAAATGAATTTCTCTTAATTATCATTATGTTACAAAAAAAATTAAGATTAAAATCACATCTTACTATGAAAGAATTAAAAATACTTATGACTTAGCTAACTATGTAATTTTAATTTGGCTAGAATAGAAAAATATAAAGAATATTCAATAATATCAAGACATGCATAACCTCAAAATTTCATGGAACTCTTTTCGTGAAAAATGGGTGAAATAGGTGAAAATGGTGAAATTGATCGGTAAAAAAATGTTCCACTGAAATCAATAAGTTCCTGTGAAATTAGTGAAAATGATGATAGTGGTGAAACAACAAAGTATAAATAAAGCTGGTGAAATAAGTGAAAAATTAATGAAGTATGTGAAAATGTGTCACATCAATGAAAACTCTGGTGAAATCGACAATTTCATGTGAAATTAATGAAAATTTGGGTGAAATTCGTGAAAAATGATGAAACTGGTGAAACAACAACAATATAAAACTGCTGAAATCGGTGAAAAATTAATAAAATATGTGAAAACGTGTCAAATCAATAAAAATTCAGGTGAAATTGGTGAAAAGAACATGTGAAATTAATGAAATAGGTGAAAATGAGTTAATATGATAAAAATGTTTAAAAGCGGGTTTATATGATAAAAACCAGTGCGGATCCTCTCTACACTATTAGTGTACCATACTAGTGTACCACTAATAAGTAATTGGAAATTACTTATTTAGTGGTACACAAGTATGGTACACTAATAGTGGTATAGAGGATCTTGATCCGATAAAAACGTGTGAAATCAGTAAAAAAAAAACAGAGTTTAACCGACAAAAGAAGGTGAAACCGAACGGAAAAAATCAAAATGACAAAATCGTAAAAATAGTGAAAATAACTTATAACTGATTAAAAAAAGGGTAAAACTATTAAAAAAATATTAATGGTAAAAAGAAATAAAAATTGGGTAAAAAAAGATTTAACTGGTGAATAATGAATTAAATAGGTAAAAAGGGGTTAATTTGCTCAATTTTATGACATAATAAAATTAATTTACTCTAATTTACAAAAAAATATCAATGAAATTAACTAGACACGTAAATCGTACGTGCACTTTCCTAGTTAAACTAAAAATACGTAATTATTTATATCATAAAGAAGTACTAATTTCCATAGATTTTTTAAATTGGAAAATATTCAAACTATTGAACCAAAAATATAAATAAAGTAGTGTACATATATTCCCATTCTCGATTTCAAATTCCTCAACTTCAATGGCCGGCAATCCACCAAAACCCCCAAAACCACCTCAAGAAGCACCTAAAAAGCACTGACGATTATGAGATCGGAAAACCCCTCGGCAAAGGCAAATTCGGCCGAGTCTATCTCACCCGTTAAATCAAGATAAATTCCCATCAATTAACTTAATTAAAATGCAGACGGAGGAAGATAAATTAAAATTCCGCAAAATTTATATCATTCCCGACTTTCTGTGTATTTAATTTTTATTCCCCTGCTTTTTTGGGGTCGTTAGAGCAAGTATATAGTGGCGCTGAAGGTGATATTCAAGAAGCATGTTGAGAAGTACAAATTGCATCACCAGTTATGAAGGGAAATGGAGATCCAGACAAGCCTTCGACACCCCAATGTTCTGCGTCTGTACGGATGGTTTCACGATTCTGAACGAATTTTCTTTATCTTGGAGTACGCTCATGGAGGTGAGCTCTACAAAGATCTCCGCAAAACCGGCCACTTCTCTGAATCACAAGCTGCCACTGTAAAAACAAAAATCTCTAATTCTTAGGTTTTTATGTTTTCCACTTTCTGAATGGAGGTTGTGTTTTCGTTATATTGGTGCATTTGTTAGAAATATTGCTGTGCCAAGTTTGATATTGATGTTTTTTAGGGATTTTTGCACATCACCCTGTAAAGTTTCGATTTGCACACTTTTCCTTCATTGATAAAACATGTATGTGCCCCTTAGATGTTGAAAAGTGAGTGCACTTTGCATTCTTGTTGACTTATTAGTGAATTTAAAAGGGTAGAAGTGTCATATTGGGGTTTAGTGCAATAATTTGAAACTTTGGGGGTTAAGTGGAAAGAAAATACTATAAGGACTGTTATTACTTGATTACTTGATTTAAAAAACTATGCATTTCTATTTTGTAGTATAATTTGGTATGCTTTAAATCTTGGTGGTAGAGGCTCTTTTAATTTGTAATGTACATGCATGTGCTGTGTATAGAGTTTTATTTCTGTTCATTTGTAAATTCCTATGGTTTTTAGAGTTTTGAGTCTTTTAAATGTCATTGATTTAGTGTTCTGAGTGTGATATGCATATTGATTATTGAATTGTATATTTTTTCTCTTTCTCGCTCATAATTTCTAGCATTTTTTTCCCATTTAATTCTGACTCTTGGTTTCTTATTTGTTACTGCAATCAGTATATATCAAGTCTCACACAGGCTCTGGCGTATTGTCATGAAAAGAATGTGATTCATAGGGATATCAAACCAGAAAATTTGTTACTTGATCACGAGGTAATGCCCATTGTCAATGTACTATCTTGTCAACTTGATTAATCTGAACTGCTATTAACTCATAGAAGCTAAGATTACAAGTCCATATAAATTGGCATATATTGAGCTTCTATTTTACTCATTTGTTGGTTCTTTTAGTCTCTGATACCTTCAAATCACCATAAAAAGTTGCTTTTAGCTTGATATATATATATATATATATCCATTCTCATAATCTTATGGCGTCATGACATAATTGACTTGCTTATGATATACTACAATTGACAGTAAATAGTTCTGTGGGATGAAGCTTGTTTGGTTGTTTTTTCCGATCAACGTCTTAATTATTATGTAATTCTATTAATCCCCTTTTATAACGAAATGTTCTTGAAAATGTGTATGTGAAATAACTTAATTTTATTTGTTGCTTATAGGGTCGGCTTAAGATTGCGGACTTTGGGTGGTCTGTACAATCGAAATGCAAAAGACACACCATGTGTGGAACTTTAAACTATTTAGCACCAGAAATGGTGGAGAACAAGGCACATGACTATGCAGTGGATAACTGGACTTTGGGTATTCTCTGCTATGAGTTTTTATATGGTTCCCCTCCATTTGAAGCTGAAAGCCAGAAAGATACATTTAGAAGGTAAGAAAAGGTGTTGTTTTGTTTACCTAATATTTTCATTACATTATATAGGACTAGAAGCTGAAAATAATCTAATTTGACCCATGCAGGATAATGAAAGTTGACCTAAGCTTCCCTACAACCCCTGTTGTGTCAAAAGAAGCTAAAGATCTCATTAGCCAGGTAATTTTGTGAATTCTTTTAAGATAATGGCAATGATAATTTTTTCATTCTTGATTGCCTTGCTTCAATTTCTGCAGCTTCTTGTGAAGGACTCGTCAAAACGACTCTCGCTCGAGAAGATCATGAAGCATCCTTGGATAGTTAAGAATGCTGACCTCATGGGCATCTGCTCAGAATAATTAGGTGTGTTCTTGTTCCAAGTTAAATTCTATTTATTCGGTTTAAAGTAAACTTGCAGAGTCATAGTTCATGTACAAGAGAATTATGAAATGGTTTTTGCCCTTTGTTAAGATTTACATAAAATAACAAGAAACCAATATATCTATATTTAAATCAGACAGTACCAAGAAAGGTTACAAAATCATAATACAACCAAAATCAACCCGAACTTCTGAAATTTATATGTCCAAAGTACCAAAACACATAAGTTTTTGTATGCTGAAAATCCTAGAAATATTCAGCAGTATGAAGAAATTGAGTACTAATGATTTCATTTGTGCTGCTTGTAGGTTATTGCTTGGCTTTATGTTCAAGTTTATGCTGTTATCATCACTTTTGGGTGTGGAACGAGATACACGGGCTATTCTAGTAGCAGAAATAGTATTAGGTTCTCGATTTGATATGTATATTTTGCCCACTTTGTATGTATGCCTCACAGTACTTGTGATTGGGGAAAACATCTTCACTTTACTGCATTGAATGTCTATTCAGACATCGTTTTGGTTAAGTATCTACGATATCGGTTATATTGAAGGTTTCAGTTAGCCATCAAACAATAGCAATTACTTATCATGTGATAATTTGATAAATTCTATTGATTTCAGCACAACTTGAAATCAATTGAATCTAATGTAATTGCATGAACTTGGGTTAGAAGCTGTATTTAGCTGTGGATCACAAACTAACATGGTAAATCCTCTAGCTTCAGGACTTTTTTGGGACAGCCATACTCTTCATACATCCAAGCCTTTGGCATATTCATATTGACTATCAATTGGATAAGTAAATGAATAGAGTAGAGTTGAAAAATGTTATTTAAATTTGATCGATTTGATTTGGTAAGTTTGATTGTTAAATTGATTGAGCTTGGACCACTTTTATTGAACTAAGTATCATAGTTTTATGCTCATTTGTTTAGCTTATCCATTTAAGTTTGACATGAGTTTAACACAATAAAAAGAATACAAAACATTATCCATTTTTTGTTTATGGTAGCGAGTTTATTTGAATATATTTTTATTTATTTAACTTTGAACTCTAATAACTTATTTTCGATTATAAGTTGTACAAAGGATCGTATGCTACCTGCAACTTGCCAACTTGGATTTTATTATCATGAAGAGTTTATTTGCAATTCTTTTTCGGTGAAAAGTTACACATTTGAAAAGAAAATTGAAAACTGAATTTGCGAGAAAAATATTACTCTATGTGAGAAATTCTAAGTACAAGTAACTTTGCCAATGGATTAGTGATTTCTTTGAAAACAAATTCAAATATACTTTTGTGTTTCAATTAACCCATCCAGTCACCCTATCATAGAATATTAATAAAATGTCCAACAGCTGCATATTTTCCAAAGATTCAAAACCTACTTAAAGTTTAAGCCCAATTTTAAGTTTTTCCTAAATAGAAATCATTGAAATATTTTAGTGCTTAATAAACTGAAAATTAAGGTTACTTTGTCCGAAAAGGAAGGGGGTGGCGGGGTAGTTCAAGAATTGGAGAAAAACTCATTTGCGTTAGTATGTATGTTACCAAATTCACTTGTAATATAATACAATCATTTTACAAATAACAAAATCCTTCTTTAGAATTATACTGATTTGAACCCCATATGCACATAAATTAATTAAAAAATAGATTAAAACTAACAGCATAATCACATGAAAGGTGAAAATATATTACTTCTGTTTACTTAGAAGCCAAGCTGCATGATTTAATTTGTCTTCCATAATATTTTTGTTCCTTCACAATCTTTCAACTTGGTTATTTTTAACAAGTGCATGTTATCTCTTTTTATTTTTACATCTCATTTACATACAAACTTTAGCCTAAATTGACAAAATAAATCGTCTGAAAAACTAAGCAATTATTCCATACATATTTATAATTAATCAATAAGAAACAAATTCCTTGGACAATAAATACTATCATCAATCTCTTTGTCACGTGTTCACAAGTAGAAACACACCATCAGAATATGAATTTATAAAATAAACACAACTTAATTAGTACATTAACGATCATATTTATCTGCCACACTAGACAAGAACATACACATTTAACTTTAACTTTCACAAGATAAGACCTTAGAATGACACCTAGCTATAATTTGTATTGAATTGTAGAAAAGCTTTACTCGAGGTTTGTGCTACGGTACATGGTCTTGTTGAAGACATTGGCAACGATAGTTTCGTCCTTTTTCTCTGTGACCATCAACTCACATGACAATATCATAGTCATAAATGTTGAGAGATGATGAATCAGCATCAACATTCGTGACGTTCTCTTCATCATTGAAAAAGCTTCCGACATCCATGCAAGTTTGATCATCAGGGCCGTTATCAGTTCCAAAAGTCCTGAAATCTGATGATGAGTTGTTAAAAGACTTCATGGAATCATCAAACATCAAAGATAAGTTCTGAGTATCATCAACCGTTGGTTGAGGGGGAAGAACCGAGTGTTCTTCTTCTCCGCTTTCATTAAAAAATGCATTAACCCATTGCGGAGTGCAATCATTAATCACATTACCAGATGAATTTATTGGTTCGGATGAAGTACCCCATACTTGTTGCTTAGTTTGCACGCTTGGGAATGAAGTGTCTGGTACTTGCTGTTGATTAGTTTGTACCATAGGAACTGTTCCTGAGACAGGCAAAATCATGGATGAAGTACCTAGTACTTGTTGACTAGTTTGTGCACTTGAAACTGTTCCAGATCCAGAGGCTTGGAAATTCTTGAATGGAGCCTGATGCATATAAATTAACTAATTAAATATGCTAAACTAAGGGTTTGTAAATGCAAGTCAAAATCAAGTTCGAATTAAACATGGGCTAGGGTAATAGGGTTAACATGTACATTTTCTTTTTTCAAAAGGTATTTTGCTATTGATGAACATATAAATTACATGGTATGAATATTCACATATGGATAAATGCATTCGAGTATATTTTGTAGATCTAATTTGTATTCGTTAAAGATACTGTTTTGTTGACGTATCTCTTTGAAGATTTAGATACACATAGAAATAGATTTAGATACACTTCAAAGTAAGCTAACGTGGTATCTAAGTAGAATTTATTCGTTAAAGATACTGTTTTGTTGACGTATCTCTTTTAAGATTTAAATACACTTAAAAGTAAGCTAACGTAGTATCTAAGTAGAATTTACATAAATCGTTGATCACGTGAATGTAAAACTAGTTTACCTTATAAAATCTAAATGAACAATTTTTGACATCTCAAAACTAAAATTTGACCTACATAAATTTTAATTAAACTCTACTCATACCTAACAAAAGAAAAATCATGAAACTATACTTTCAAAATAGTTTACCTCATCTAATAGATGTGGATTTCCATGTGTCCCATTTCCCAATGTTTTGAATATGGATTCGTGTGGCGATCTGAAACAAATAATACAAGAACCTCAATCTTAGAAGTAACCAAAAATTATGATAATGTTAGAGTCAATTGAATTAATACTTTAAATCGAAACATAGAAGCATTCTACCTGTTTTTGTTAAACGCATTTGAGAATGAAGATCTGCGCAAACCTTCGGAAGGTAATTTTGTCTCATTGGTTGCTAAAAAAATTCAAAATAAATAAATATATAAATCATATGGCTGATAGAAGATCAATGATAAAAAATTGAAAAATTCAAAATAAATAAAAATATAAACGATTTTGGATGTGCATGGATCAAACTTTCGTTTTAAGTGTATGTTTCGGTTAGTAAAATACTGAAATTTTTTTGAAAATATTTCGAAAACACTAAGGAATAATTGTAAACAAAAGTAATTAAATTAAGAAAAATAAGAAAGTCTCAAACAAATAAACAGTTTTGAAATTACATATTATTTTCGTTATGTTTGATTAAATAAATAAAAAAATTTCGATATCTGTTTTCATCGAAAAATATGAAATTTTAATCCATTTACACGACATGCATTAATTAATGCACAATAGCCTTCTCCAAATGTATTACGTCTATGTTTATTTTATTTCTTAAAAACTCAACCTCGTTCGTTTTAGTTGACAAATATGACAAGCGTTATTAGGAAAAAAATATCTGTAAGTTGCACGTCGTGTAGCATCTAAAAAACTATTATTTTACTCAAATTAAGCATTACACACGATTTCTTAGATGCAAATCCAATCAAACTTACCATGATTATTAAATGGCAAATATGTGTTTGGTCTCCATGTTGTGCTTTTAGAAACCTTGCCAAGCCTGAATTTCTATAACAATCAACCATGATTAGGTTTGTTAAATCTCAAGCTTTGCCCTGAGAATAGTTAAAAAACAGAAAACATAAATTAATCATATAAAGTATACACAACTTCATTCCACACCTGTAAATGACTCTTGACTTGGTATAGAGCTATTCCTTCGCAGCCGCCCATCAAATTCATAATTGTTTTTTGTGTTGCCCCTAACAAAATATATTTTCAAATCATTTACCAAAAAAAACAAAAAATAGGGTTTCAAACAATTATTATCCCTTGGTTCATTTTAAATAGAATCAACATACAACATTATAAAAATTAGACACATATATGGATGCTAATGAAATGAATAGTATGGGGATAAAATAAAATACTAAATCATCCAACAAAAAGATTATATAAGCTTTTTCATTGTTCTACAAAGAATTTTTTCAGGTCACAAAGAACTGAATCTCAATGGATCGTGACAACAAGACCACTTACTATACACCCTCGGGTATTTAAGTGGTCGTGGTTTCATGAAAAAATTTGCACACATTAATACATAAAAGCAACAAAAGAAAAAGAAAAAGAACATCAAGAAAAAGGGTTTAAAGAGTGATTGAATAATTACTATATGGTCCCCCAAGCTCATTCACAGCCCTAACAAATTGATCATGAAGTTCGGGTGTCCATCGAAGTTGAGTCTTCGGATAAGAAACCTCATGAGTGTTCAATTGGTTATCTCCAACTCGTCCTTTGGCGGCGGACCACCAAGCTCTTATATTTTCATCACCCATTATTATTGTATTTATCATTTTAATTACAATGAAAAAATTTGAATGAGTCTTGCGGTATTTAACAAGGTTGCATTAATGAGTCAGGTGGGCAATGATGCATGTAAGGCTATACGTGGACTAACTTTCCAAAATGGCTTTTCTACTAATTGAAGTTGTTTGGTAAAAATTGTTTCTTGTTAGGGTGAAATATAGTTTCCCCGCCTAAAAGTATGGGGATAGTACTAGTTACCCTCCTAAAGTATCAATTGTAACACTTACCCCCCTCTATTACAGTATTGAATATTTTATTTCAAAATTACGCCCGCCAATTTTATAAAAAATAAATTATTTCTTATTAATTTATTAAAAACTAAATCTTTATTAATTATGAATTTATCCATCCGTCAAATAATATTACGTATCAATTTCTTCATTTAATTTCTTTTGTTTCCTTCGGTTTCATGGTCTCAAAATTTTTCTTTATTTTCATCTCATTTTTTTACTTATTTTTTGTTTCAGTTTGTTTTCTTTATTTTATTTCTATCACAATTTTTTTCTTTATATTTTTATGAGTTTTTATTTGGTGATAATTATCTCATTTATTTTTTGTACGAATTATTATTCAAAATGTTGAGTAATTCTCCTTCAAATTCTTTCTCACAAAATTTAAATTTGACACCTAATAATATTATATTTTAATTTCTTCATTTCTTTATCAATAGGAAGGTAAAAAAATAAATGAAGAAATTAAAACATAATGTTGTTTGGTGGATGAATGGATTCACAACAACTAAAGAAACAATTTTATTTTGATAAATTAATAAAAAAATGAAAGGGGCTGGGATATTTTTGGAATAAAAACTACAAAACTATAAAGAGGAAGCTAAGTGCTATAGCTAATACTTTAGGTAGTTACTGATACTACCCTCATATTTTAAGGGGGAAGTTGTATTTCACCCTTCTTATTATTCAACTCGTTAAGGTTGAAGTGAACATTTAATTTGAGTTTATCCATGTGATTATGAGGGATGGGCCCTCTCCATATATATACTTTCCTATTTATTTTCAAAAAAAATTTCAAAGGAAATAAAATTAAGGATTTAAATTTCATTATGGTTAGCTCGTTTTGTAATTAATTAGAATGGATGAATAGTAGCCATATGTTGATACAAAACATTTGTTTAATGTTTCAAGATTGTTAAAATCTAATGCAAAAGGAGATAATATCACATAATCCAAATGATTATACCCAATTTTGTGAATCATATTGCCCTTTGTTTGTTAAATTGAGCTCTATATTTGGAAAAAACAAAGAAAGTAATGTTCAATGAATTTATACTCTTTAATTTATATATTATGTAGTTCAGTTTGTTCTCAATATTTTTTTTATTGTTTATATTTGACGCGAATTCTTTTTTACCATATGTAATTTGGTTAATTAAATATAGATATATATATATCATTTTCTATAATATATATGATTTAGAAGTAAATAACAAGATATTTATAAAGGTAAAAGGTTATTTCATTTCGAGAAGTTTTTTTTTGTGTTAATTTTCAAAAACTCGACTAGTAAGATATTTATAAGCATAATTGGTAAAATGTATTTGGGTAAATCTTAGATTTCCTTAGAGGGATTATTCCATAAAAAAATGATAGAAAAAAAAGGTTATTGATTGATTATTACATCTGTAATTGAACCTTAAAGTAAATGTAGTGTGATATCATTCGGTCCCGTAAATTTTGTTCTATTTAGTTAGGTACTTATATTATCATCAGCCTCTAAATATTCTTTTTAATGGATAACGATGTTGTTTTAGCCCTAGAATGAAGTGGGCTTGAGTTAGGTGTTTTCAATCCACTAACACAATCATTTTCGATCTTTATAAAGAAAGTATTGTATCGAAATGAATATATAGTTATAGTTAGTAAATATGATAACGGCTCGAATGAAAATTGGTATAGATACAAATTTTTAAAATTGGTTCAAGTATTGTATCGAAACGAATATATAGTTATAGTTAGTGAATATGCATGATAATGGCTCGAATAAAAATCGGTATAGATACAACTTTTCAAACTTGCATGATGGTGATGAATCGAACAAAAGTAAGTTTAATGGTTGTTTTGTCTTCTATCGTGATCTAAGATCGCTCGTCCAGCAGGTCAGACTAATTTTTTGAAACCCTAGAAAACAAATAATGGTATCAAACAATTGTGTATTTGTAGTTAGTTGATATAATTTTGATTCGAAAGAGATCCAATATAGATATTACTATTCATGCTCGGTGAAGAAAAAATGAAGAGAGGTAGAATCGTTTGTTGTCTTGTTCTGCAACGTCGTAATCAAAGATCACTGGGGAGATACATTAGGTTGATATTAATTAAAGGGTGAATCTAACACTGAATTTTTCTCAATATATTATTTTAAAAAATGATAAGTCGTGTGTAAAAATGAGATTCCATAAATGAGATTGATGCTAGACTTTCTTTTGGAGAAGGTTTCAAGGTCAATATGACCTACTTGGCGAGCGATATTGTTAGTATGTATAATTGTAAAGCATTGACCCTGTAACCCCCTTCAAAAGAACGTCTAGTATTAGTTGAATCTTTAGTTATAGTTGGTGGGTATAATTATTATTCAAATGAGATTAAATATAGATACGACTTTCGAGTCTTGGTCGTATACTAACTTTTATCTTATTATGTTTTATGATCTAAGATTGTCCGGCCGCCAAGTACTAATTAGACTGGATTTACAAAAATATGTTAAATCAATGCAGAAGATGTGCAAAATAGGTGAAAATTGGTTGAATTGATAAAACTGAGTGAACCGTAAAAAACAAGGTGGAACCAGCAAAAAAATAATTCCAAACTAAAAAAACCAAAAGATTAATTTATAATCGATAAAAATGAAATATAAAAATACTATTATTTTAAATAGTCCCTATATTTCTAAAAACAAAAAATTAAATCATTATGTTAAAAAATTAAAATGAATCATATCTTACCTATGAAAGAATAAAAAATACATGTGACTTAGCTAAAATGTAATTTAGTTTGGCTATAATATAAAAATATAAAAAATATTCAATAGTTCTTAAAAAAAGAATATTCAATAATATCAAGATGTGCATAACCTCGAATTTTACGAAATTCTTTTTGTGAAAAGCGGATGAAATCGGTGAAAAATGTGAAATCGATGAAGTTTTGTGAAACCGATAAATAAATCCATGAAATCGTTGAAAACATACGAAATCAATGAAAATTTGGGTGAAGTTGGTGAACATTACACTGACAAAGTTGGTGAAAACACGGGTGAAACCGGTAAGAAAGTGTCCCTGAAAGAAATTGAAAATTACATGTGAAATCGATGAAAATTTGGGTGAAATTCGTAAAAAAATTATGAAACTGTTGAAACGACATTAGTGAAGAAGGGTGAAACTGGTGAAAAATAGGGTGAAACTAGTGAAAAATGAATAAAGTCAGTGAAAATGGTAAAGTCAGTGAAAACATGTGAATTCAATTAAATTTCAGGTGAAAAAAATATGTGAAATCAATGCAAAAGATGTGCAAAATAGGTGAAAATTGGTTGAATTGATAAAACTGAGTGAACACTGTAGAAGAAGAGTTTAACCGTAAAAAACAAGGTGGAACCAGCAAAAAAATAATTCCAAATTAAAAAAACAAACCAAAAGATTAATTTACTCTATTTTAAGTCACATGTATTTTTATTTATGTCAAATAAAAAAAGAGTTTATTTATGTTTTTCTTAAATAGTTTTCTCTAATTGAGATAAGAAAAAGTTATTTATAAAAAGAAAAATAGTTCTTTGTTTAGCTTTTAGAAAACGTTGAAAGGCCTTTCGAAAATGAGATTTTTTGGAACAGAGGTGTAAATGAGATATTTCACTTAACCCTTAAAAAAATTCAATAAAAATCTAAATAACAAATTTTAGTCAAAATGTCCGATGATGATGTGGCATCAGAAATTTAAAGTAAATTATTATTATTATATTACATAATAACCCTATCATAAATACGTCTAAGAGAGAGAATAATCTCCAAAACTTTATGTAAAGACTATAAAATTAAATCAAATCAAAATTTCTATTGAACAACTACCATCGTCTTCTACCATTTCCATCCAAAATTAGGATTTTTTTTTTGCTTAAACTATTGCAAATTTAATCAACATTAATTCTTGATTGTATAATAATTATATAAAAAATCATAAAAGGAGTGTCACCATCCATTTAATTTTTTCAGAGACTGACATAAGAATTACATGAAATTCTTCAATTAAGAATTCTCACAAGAGGAATAAATTAAGAAGGATTAAAAATGGTTTTCATGTTAAATCCATCTACAACAAAGAATTTTAAATTGCTATGTTCTCTGACAAAAATAAGTTTATCAAATTAATTTTGTAAAAATCGAGAGTATGAAATTCGATTAGCAAAATGATCTAATACATCTTTCTGAATTTCCATTAATGGCAGCGAGAGCTTTTTGCCATCAATGGCAGTTACTGGGATGGGATTGGGTGCAAGGTAGCTAGGTTAAATAAAAGAAAGAGAAACAAACCACAAAAAAGGGTAAACTTGTATTTAAGAAAATAAATTGTTTAGATTAAAAAAATTAGGGGACTAGTGTCACCTAGGAGAGGGTTATCTTATATACTCTATTCCCCATGAAATTTCATTTTAGACAAGCTAAACTTTGAAATGCTTTATGAAATATCTTCTCAAAATTAAAGGTTGCATGGAATTGCCTAAAATGAGATTTCATCAAATGAAAAATATGTGAGATACCCCTCCTCTTTTCGACATGTGTCATACTTTGTATTATTTTTAATTTACTAATTTTAGAAAGACAAATATACCCTACTATATTTTTTTACTCTATCCTTCCATATGTACCAAATATTATGATTGGAGGAATCGTCTTTCTCCTTAATTAATTACTTTCCTTTGCAATATTCCATGGAAATCAATCATCCTGCTAAAATCTTCCTTTCCTATATGTACCAAATATTATGATGGGGTATCGAATCTTATATATGCACTTAAATTTGGTGGAATCTCATTTTAGAGTTGTTTTTAAATTACTTTATTTAGACAAAATCAAACTAATTCACTAGTCAAACAATTGGGCATAGTGCCCTAAACCTAAAACAATCGGTCAATATCAAGGCTGAATCTATTTATATTCATTCTTCCCCTTAAGTTCAAAGTTAATGGCAATTCTTCCCCCTGTGATATTCATAATGTTCGATCTATTTGTATATGGTTTGAAAAAAAGTGTTTTACCCTCAATTTTCCATGTACAAAAACATTTTCCATGCCCACTTTCAATTTTTGCAAATCAGTTATACTCATTGACCAAAGGAGATACATTGTTTCTTTATAATTGTCTCAATGGGGTAAACTGAATATATATATTACATAGGTGTGTATTGACATTAGCTCCTTATAGCTTGTTTCATTGTTTAGAAATTGAGGGAAAGACAATTTTTATTTCCCCACTTGTTGTTTGGATAGCAGGATAGAAAATTATCATTTTCTTTCTAATTTTCCTACTGAAAAATTTTATATACAAAAAAATTTCAGACTAATTTGAATAGGAAATCCTAGGAAATTTTTAAAGGGAAATTCAAAAACACCCCTTATGCTGCCTGATGCAGGATTTATAAACGCAAGTATACGCAATCGCAGTAAGTAATATAATGATAAGTAGAGTATCGTCTCCACAGGGAATTAATGAACTAAACAACTAATTACTAAAGATCACTCTTTTTCTTATCCAAATTAAACGAATCTTTGTGATTATTATAACTAAGCAACAATGAAAGTAAAACTAAATTATAAACTGACAAGATTAACTATGATGATGAAAGCCTAGGATTACAATTTCCTTCAATGTTAAACTAATTGCTTTTATTTTCCCAACAATTCTATTTTAATTAAGATTTATTGCTAGTCTAGGACACTTAAGTTTTTACAATTTCTTTCCAGAATATTGTAAAACCAATCTAACCTAATCAAAGAACTATATTCCTATGCCAATGAAGTTAGGCCAAATTGAATCAAGAACAAGCCCTAATTGTGACTACCTAAGGCAATTAAGTATATTCCTATCTTAATTGCTAAACAAATTACCCAATTCGATGTGGGTGTAATTCGTACAAAGGTTACCCAATCTTTAACCTAAAACCTAATTTCCTCTCCCGATTCAATTAGATTTGTTAAACAATAGATGGCCAGACTAATGAAATTCAAGCACAAGAATGGGTAAACAATAAACCTCAATAAGATAGAATAAGGAAAAATAAACAACAATCAATTTAAACAAAGAATTCCATTGTAATCCTAGAAAATTAAATTTAGTTCATAGCTAAAACGGAAATAAACTCAAGAATCATCAAAGTCATGATTACAAGAACACAAAAGAGAAAAGAAATTGCAAAAGATGAGAAAAGAGAAGTAGATCTGTTTTTCCAATCTTCAAGAATTGTCTTCTCCGATGTTGTTCCACGCTTCTCAATGATATTATCTTCTTCTTGGTCTCTCCTCTTGTCAAAAAGTGTTCAAAAAGTCCTTTTTCTCTCTCTTCCTCCACATATAAATAAGTTTCCAAGTGAAACTAGGACACTAAAAGTAAGAATTCGCGGACAGCTTTTGCCCCAGCGGAAAATTAGTTTGCCCTAGCGGAGGTCTGCTTTGTGATTTCGCTCCAGCGGAGAGGTTTTCCGCCCCAGCGAAGAGGCTTCTACCCGCACATCCAAAAATCAAGAGAAAAATCTGAAAAATTCAAAAGAAAATACCAAAATGAATACGTGACTCACCAACGAGAAAAACCATGCTAAACCAAGTGAAAACGATCTAAGAATTCTAGAAACTCATGTCATTCCCCGCAAAAATACATAGAAATTAACTCTATTTTGTAGAGTTAACACACCCCCAAACTTACTATTTTGCTAGTCCCGAGCAAAAGACAAAAAATGACTACAAGAATTGGACACGACCAAAAACAAAAGACAACAACTCAAACATTTACAATCATGCATTCCAAGTCAAACTAATAACCATCACTTTCGAAACGTTATGCATTGTATCATGTAATTCCTGCGTGTGTGTGTGTGTACAAAATACGAGAATGTCGGAATCACCCAGATCAGTATAGCTTCAAAATCATTGAGCCTAATTGCATGAATTCTTAAATTGCCTAGCCTATTCTCTATTTTCTCAGGTCAGTAAACTCGTCACTAAGTTCTAACAATGCTTTCCGTCGAAGTTATGAAATCCTTTAATTTTGAACTTTCACTTAGCTTTTTCTTTTCTTCTTTTTTTTTTTTTTTTCAAAGTCTAACTCAAGTATATTTAGCACCACTCGCACTCATAACATGTTCTAAAGAAGCAGTCAACATAGAGGAGCACATAATAAGTAAGTCAATGCACCCATACGTTGTTCATCTTATCGCAGTCAAGTTAGAGGAGTACAAGTATAAGTCTCAAGCGACGAGATTTTTCGGGTCTCGTACAAGTGAGGTTATTTTCTTTTTAATTGAACTTAAAGCTTTTCAGCACTTTGCTTCATTCGGTTCTTATTAAAGTCATCCTTATCCCCAGACTTAGGCAAAACTATCACTTAGATTCTAAGTTTTCTAACCCTCGAATCTAGAGATCAGGTAGGCAAGATAAAATTTCTTAAGCTCTATTCTAGACTATACTTCACTGACTTCATCCTAAATCATCGATTATGCATTTGTGCTCCGAATTTTTGCATGAAAAACAATTAACAACACATAAAATTTCAAAAATTTTGATCAAAAATCGACCTAGCATGCACGACGTAAATGCAATCACCCCCAAACTTAAGAAATGGATTGTCCTCAATGATGAAATTGACGAAGATAAGAGATAAACTAATTTGAAGCTGAACACAAAGAAAATATAAAACAAATAAAGCAACTAAAGAACGTCCCTGATTTCAGCTGGAGTTCAATCTTCGTCCTGTATCTCATCTGGTGGTGGAGAATGTTGTGGGAGGAGTATTTTTGTGCTGGGGCAAAGTTAGTTCTGAAAAATCCGCTCAAAATTCCAGAAGTAACTTTGCGGGGGCGGTATTATTTCTCCGCCCTAGCGGAGGATGTTCTGAAAATTAATTCGGTCCGATCAATTTTTCGCTGGGGCGATACATTCTTTCGTGGGGGCAGATCACGTTCTGGAATTTTTTATTTTTTTATTTTTTTATTATTTTTATTATTTTTTTTTGTAATACTTGGGTTGCCTCCCAACAAGCGCCTTATTTATAGTCATGGCTTGACTTTGTCCATCTTATTTCGGATCGCCCAAAGTGATGGTGGCGATAATGTTGCCCCCCAAATAATTCTTTAGTCTTTGTCCATTGACCTTGAACGTTCTCCCACTTTGTTCATCTTGTACTTCCACGGCTCCATAGGGAAAAACCTTCGTAACAAGAAAAGGGCCAGACCACCTTGATTTGTGATTTCCCGAAAATAATTTAATGTGAGGGTTATACAATAACACGCGTTGTCCAGGCTCAAATTCTCGACGGACGATCTTTTCATCGTGTATCTTCTTAATTTTCTTCTTGTAAAGCATGACCCTTCCATTTTCTGGTGGCCTAATTTATTCCAGTTCATTGACATGTAAAAGTTGTTTTTCATGTCTTCTAGACTTATTGTCAACCCTTTTTGCATGAGTCCTCTCTTCATTGAAATCACCACCATAAGGCCACAGATGATGGTGATGTAAGATTCTTTCATTTTTCACTTCCCCAAACTGTTTGAGCTCTAAATCTGGGGGTTCTTCAATTAACGACTTCTTAGCATTTGTAGACTTTACCGGCCTTTTCGTCATCTCACTTTTCAAGTTTGGTTTGGTAGATCTTTGAGTAAAATCAAGAGTTTTCACAAAATCGACCAACTTGTCACATTTCTCATCATATTTCGAAATCAATGGAGTTTCAAACAAATCATCAGGATGATTATGTAGAAATGTATCAGCACTAGTATTTTTTACCACATTGATGAAGAAACAATCTTGCTTTTTCTGGTGGTGCTTCAACGATGAATAGATTTTGAAGGTTACTTCTTGATCTTGAACTCTCATCTTGAGTTCTCCTTTTTCAACATCAATCAAAGCTCGACCGGTAGCTAGAAAAGGCCTTCCAAGTATGATTGGCATATCTCGATCTTCCTCCATATCCAGAACTATGAAGTCTGCCGGGAATATAAATTTGTCCACTTTAACCAAGATGTCTTCTATTATTCCTCTCGGATAACTAAGAGTTCGATCAGCCATTTGCAACGTAACAGAAGTGGGCTTTGCCTCCCCCAAACCAAGCTTTCTAAAGATCGACAATGGCATCAAATTTACACTTGCACCTAAATCGCATAATGCCTTATTGATCAACTGATTTCCAATCGTGCACGGAATAGTGAAACTCCCTGGATCTTTCAATTTTGGTGGAAGCTTTCTTTGAATAAGCGCGCTGCACTCTTCAGTAAGTGCTACAGTTTCATAATCTCCCAATCTTCTTTTCCTTGATAAGATGTCTTTCATGAATTTTGCATAACTGGGCATCTGCTCAAGGGCTTCAACAAAGGGAATGTTGATGGATAACTTCTTGAAGATATCAAGAAATTTTTGAAACAGTTTATCCAACTTTTGTTTTTGTAGCCTCTGGGGGAATGGAGGTGGTGGATATTCTTGAACTTTCGGTTTCTCCTGTTTTTCTTCATATTCCTTGGATTTCTTTTCCACATCATCTCCATTATTTTGCTCATTCTCTATTGATTCACTCGGTGGCTTCACTTCTTCTTTCTCAAGCTTTCTGGTTTTACCCTCAATCTCCTTTCCACTTCTGAGAGTTATAGCTTTACAGTGCTGCATGTTATCATTTCTTGGGTTTATCTCAGTATCTGTCGGCAAAGCTCCATGAGATCGGGAATTAAGATTATTGGCCAGTTGACCAATCTGAGTATCCAAAGCATGAATATAAGCATTCTGATTTTGAATTACGACGTTCTGGTTTTGAATTATGGCATCTGTCTTCTGCATGTATTGGAGCAATAATTCTTCTGTAGATGGTTTTTGTAATTGTGTTGGTGCATGAGCTTGTTGGAAACCCGGAGGTGCAATTGGTCCTTGAGCTTGAATGTGTGATTGATTACCACCCCATGAGAGATTAGGGTGATTTCTCCACCCTGGATTATATGTGTTGGAATATGGATTGTTTCTCAGACTATTCGAATTTCCAACAAAATTAACCGATTTTGGATTCTCAGAGCAATGTGCAACCGAATGATTATCTCCACAAATGTCACAAGTGGTATAGATTCTCTGAACATTGTTTCTACTACAGTTCTCATCAAGTTTCTTTGTGAGAGCTGCCAATTGAGATGTTAGAGAAGCAATAGCGTCAACATCTATAACTCCGGTTATCTTGTTCTGCTCTGTGCGTCTTGATGACCACTGTTGAATATTTGATGCCATTTCCTCAATAGTTTCTCTGGCTTCATCAAGAGATTTTCCCCCAAGAGCACCATTTGCTGCAGCATAGAGGTTTCCTTTTATGTTATCTGTAAGCCCATTATAAAAAGATTGAATTTGTAACCAATCTGGAATCTGATGGTGAGGACACTTTTTTAGCATATCCTTAAACCTCTCCCAGGCTTCATCTAAAGTTTCATCTTTATGTTGCAGAAAATCAGTGATGTCATTCCTCATCCGAGCAGTTTTTGCAGGTGGAAAAAACTTAGCTAAAAATTTATCCACTAACTGATTCCACGTTGTAATAGACTCATCTGGCAGAGCTTCTAACCAATCTGCAGCCTTCCCAGTCAAAGAGAATATGAACAATCTCAGTCTGACAGCATCTGATGATACTCCATTGAATTTGAATGTACCACACATCCTCAAAAATAGTTTCAAGTGTTTGTTCGGATCCTCATGAGCATGCCCGAAGAATTGTTTCGACTCAAGCATATGTAGGACTGCTGGCTTGATCTCAAAATTGTTGGCCTCAACAGTTGGCCTAGCAATACTCGATCCTAGTCCTTCAATATGAGGGACTGCATAATCTCTGATAGAGCGATAAGCAGCAGCTGCTGCTTCTCCATTGACTGGTTCGCCCATAGTCTGACCTTGAGACTCAGAATTTATTTTCAGCCTTTTTAATCTTCGAATTGTGCGCTCGATTTCAAGATCAAATGGAATAAGTTCTTTATTTCGATCGCTGCGCATGCAAAGAATAAATGTCCTTAAAATAAAGAAAGAGATAAAAAATAAAAATTTGATCTAAGAAAAGAATGATTGATATTAATATTAGCAAAATAGCACAAATAATTCCCCGGCAACGGCGCCAAAACCTTGATGCATGATTTATAAACGCAAGTATACGCAATCGCAGCAAGTAATATAATGATAAGTAGAGTATCGTCTCCACAGGGAATTAATGAACTAAACAACTAATTACTAAAGATCACTCTTTTTCTTATCCAAATTAAACGAATCTTTGTGATTATTAAAACTAAGCAAAAATGAAAGTAAAACTAAATTATAAACTGACAAGATTAACTATGATGATGAAAGCCTAGGATTACAATTTCCTTCAATGTTAAACTAATTGCTTTTATTTTCCCAACAATTCTATTTTAATTAAGATTTATTGCTAGTCTAGGGCACTTAAGTTTTTACAATTTCTTTCCAGAATATTGTAAAACCAATCTAACCTAATCAAAGAACTATATTCCTATGCCAATGAAGTTAGGCCAAATTGAATCAAGAACAAGCCCTAATTGTGACTACCTAAGGCAATTAAGTATATTCCTATCTTAATTGCTAAACAAATTACCCAATTCGATGTGGGTGCAATTCGTACAAAGGTTTACCCAATCTTTAATCTAAAACCTAATTTCCTCTCCCGATTCAATTAGATTTGTTAAACAATAGTTGGCTAGACTAATGAAATTCAAGCACAAGAATGGGTAAACAATAAACCTCAATAAGATAGAATAAGGAAAAATAAACAACAATCAATTTAAACAAAGAATACCATTGTAATCCTAGAAAACTAAATTTAGTTCATAGTTAAAACGGAAATAGACTCAAGAATCATCAAAGTCATGAATACAAGAACACAAAAGAGAAAAGAATTGCAAAAGATGAGAAAAGAGAAGTAGATCTGTTTTTCCAATCTTCAAGAATTGTCTTCTCCGATGTTGTTCCACGCTTCTCAATGATATTTTCTTCTTCTTGGTCTCTCCTCTTGTCAAAAAGTGTTCAAAAGTCCTTTTTCTCTCTCTTCCTCCACATATAAATAAGTTTCCAAGTGAAACTAGGACACTAAAAGTAAGAATTAGTGGACAGCTTTTGCCCCAGCGGAAAATTAGTTCACCCCAGCGGAGGTCTGCTTTGTGATTTCGCTCCAGCGGAGAGGTTTTCCGCCCCAGCGAAGAGGCTTCTACCCGCACATCCAAAAATCAAGAGAAAAATCTGAAAAATTCAAAAGAAAATACCAAAATGAATACGTGACTCACCAACGAGAAAAACCATGCTAAACCAAGTGAAAACGATCTAAGAATTCTGGAAACTCATGTCATTCCCCGCAAAAATACATAGAAATTAACTCTATTTTGTAGAGTTAACACTGCCTAACTATCCAAGTCCCCCCCCCCCCCTTTGTTATATTTATTACCAAACTACCACATGCTTATTGATTTGTAGCAAAAAATACTCTCTCAAGCCATAATGAAAATTATATCCGCCAACAAAAGATGCTAAAACACACATCTTTACCTAAAATAATATCAAATAAAGCCTTTATTAACTTTAAAATTGACAAATAAATTTGACAAAAAACCTCCCTATAATTTATGAAGGAATTTGAAATTGGTTATTTTACTTACTAAAAAATGTTGATTTTTTTTTGCCAATAAAGGGGGTTTTTATAATTTTTTAGCTATATATATATTTTTTTTTGTGTATATCTAATTTATACTACAAATGAACTAAAAGATTATCTTCAGTTTTCAAAAATTGATTCTAAATCGATGACTTAAAAAATACAATAGCATCGAATTAACTTATAATAAAGTTAATATAATGAAAAATGTGATTATCCATATAATATTTTATCAAAGAAGAAAATGTGTGTTGGATAAAGATGAAGATGGAGTGCACTGAATTTGAATTGGTTAAGGGAGGTTTTGATGATTTCCAAAACTTCATATTAGCTAAGTAAAGACAACTTAGTTGTAATCCTTTAGAAGAATTTTGACCAAGTAAGAAGACATATCAGACGGGTCAAATATTCAAGGTCCAGAAGACTACTGATCTGCTGAAGAGAAGAAATCAGACTGGTGTAAATCAGCGGACTCAAATCAGATTTGTTCAAGTTTGAGATCAGCTCTGTTCATCAGCAGACTTGTACTCTCATCAGACAAGTGGAAAGATCAAGAAGTCGTCCCAACGGTAATAAATGCCACTGGAGTAATAAATGCTGAAATCCAAGGTTATTAATGACAAATGATTGAAGAAACAACTCGTATCAGCTCGGTGCATTTAATGCTGCCTGACAGAAAGTACAGTCTGCAGTACTGTCACTGTGCAAAGAGTCGTTCGCGGAAATTAAGGACCAGAAATCAAGAGATTTGAATTTTATCTCACTTCAACGGACATAATTCAAAGAGTGACTATAAATAGCTGAGAGAGACGAAGAGAAAAGAAGAACACAACATTTGAGAGATTGAATTCGAAGCAAAATTTTTCTAAGTCTCAAAGCTCAAGAACAGCTCACTCGTCTGCTGAAGTCATTTGTTGACAGAAGCTAGTTGTAGCAAATAGAATACATTTTCTGAGTGAATCTGTGTAAAAGAGATTGTTGTAAGGAGTTCTTATCCGTCTTTGTGAGTGATAATTCTCTGTAGAATTGGTCTTCTTTGTGATTTTCTATCGCGCACTTGTGGTCGTTTCATTTGTTGTTCGACACAAGTAGATTATACTGTAAACTTTGTGATTATAGTATAACCCAAGATCTGTGTGACTTGGAAGAGTGGACTAAATGATTTAAAATCCATATAACCACTATAAAAATTCTGGTGTTTGATTTTTGCATAAGTTTTCTTGCATATCTATAAAATTGCATAAAACACTTTGGTGACTGTTTGAAAAGTTTATAAAAAGGAGTTTATCAAAACTGGGGATAAAACTTTCAAACTACTAAGTTTACTTGTGAAAAACACTTTAAAAATCCGCTGCAAGTATTCTGGTATTAAAACTGATTTTCATCAAAATCAGTTAAGTAACTATCAGATTAGTTGTCAACAAGGCTGTTCAAAGATTTGTTCGCGATCGGCCTTGTAAACTTACTGTTCTGTAACAGCTTAGTCTGCTTACATTTGACTAACAGTTTTGAAGTTAAAATTTGATTAAAAATTTTAAGAGGTCTATTCATCTCCCCCCCTCCCCCCCCCCCCCCCTCTAGACCTCACCTGACCACTTGGGACCGATAAGTGGTATCAGAGCAGGTGATTCAATAGAATTAGCTGCCTGATCAACGAGCTTCATCCGAGTGTTTTTCTAAGGTTTTCAAACTTTTCAAAAGAGCATCTTTTTGAAAATTAAAATTTTCGAAAAATGGATTGTATCAGCCATGTTCCCCACATAGCTGGTATGAGCTTCGAAGACTGGAAGATCAGAATGGAGATCTTCTTGGCTGCCTACAATGATAACATGTACACATGTATCTTCAAAGGTCCATTCAGATTCACCAAGACCATCAAAGTTGATGAAGTCGATATAACGGTGGAAAAAGATTTACACGAGATGACAGCCGAAGAAATAAACCTGTTCAACCTGGACAAAGTTGGGCGATTCATCATGACCAAGGCCCTTGACAACGACAGATTTGACAAAGTCAAGCACTGCAAGACTGCCAAATAAATGTGGGATAAGGTTCGTGATATGAGCAAAGGAAACGATGCCATCAAAGAGCATCAACTGAGTGTTTCTCTGGAAAAGCTGGACAACTTCAAGATGAAGTCTGCGGAAACCATTGACCATATGGATACAAGGTTTACAAGTATGTTGAATGAAGTTCTGATGCCTTGAAAAACCTTCACTGATAAGGAGATAACCGTCAAAATGCTGAAGGCTCTACCTCCTAAGTACAACATGAAGGTGACAACCATGGAAGAGTCAAGAGATTTAGGATAAATCTCCCTCACCGAGCTGTTCTTAGTACTCAAGGCACACGAGTATAAACTGCCAAGAATGGGTGTTGAAGAAACCTCAACTTCAAGTCCCACGGCTGCCCTGGTTGCTGTTGAAAATCCCAGAAGACCAGCCTACAAAAGTAAAGAAGTGGACTCATCTGATGAAGCTACAATACTCAACAAAAAGGAGTACACCGCTAGAGACTTTGGATTGCTGATGAACAACTTCAAGAACTTCTATAAAAGAAAAATGAAGAACAAATACAACAATGCTTCTACTTCTAACCCTACTTCTACTTCTCATGACAAATATTCTTATAAATCTAAAATGATGTGCTATAACTGCAGGAAATTGGGTCATTTCATCAGAGACTGCCCATATCCTAAAGCTGAGAAGTATACAGAAGAAGAAAAGAGAATCAGAAAGGAAAGAAAGCATCAGAAAGGCAAGGTGCTGGTAGCAGAAGCGGAAAAGCTAGCTGCTATCTACTCATCAGATTCGGATTCAGACACGTCTGATGAAGAGTCCTATGATGAAGAGAGTCCTGCTCTTCTCTGCCTGTGGCTAAGGAATCTGATAGCTTTGAGGATGAAGAGGTAACTCCTCTTGATAATGAATTATTTCATTCATTTGAACAAATGATGCTTAACAATACTACCATTGCTGAAGCATTTAGTAAGCTTAAGGAGGAGATGATATTGCTAAGAGAGCAAAACAGTTCACTGAAACTCAAGGCTGAAAAGCCAAAAGAATCAGATGAATATAAACAGCTTGAGCAAGAAAATGAATCTCTGAAAGCTAAATGTGAAGTCCATAAAGGAAAAATCATGGAACTTGAAAAGTTAATTGAGTCTCATGAAAAGTCAACTGTTGCATCCACTCTTATTTCTAGTAAACAGAAGGCACCTTTAGAACAGGATAAGTTAGAACTGAACCATACTGAAAATATCAGCTGACAATAGCAAGGTCATTTTGTATGTTCAGACTACTAAACCTGCTTCACCTGAGAAAGTGTTAAAGGAGACGAAAACTCCTAAGGCTAAAAAGAGCAAAGAGCCTAGTGTAGGAAAACAGACTGGTAAGTCCAAACAGAAGAGTCTTAGGAAGTCCTCTGATAAGGCTAAAACCAATCAGACTAGTGATAAGACTAAGTCATCTGTTAATGAGCAAGCATTTAGTAAACCAAAGAAGCATAAGAACAAGAAAAATCAGAATGCTTGGTATGGAAATGAGTCTTATTATGTGCAATCTGCTGCATATCCTCCTATGTATCATGCACCTCAATTTCCAACTTACTATGCACCATATCCTGCTCATCCAATGCATGCATATCTTGCTTATCATGCATCTTATTCTGCTTATGAACATTATCCTTATCATGCTGATTATCATCAACATAGCAAATCTGATAACCATGATGAATATGAAATTGTTCATGCTCCTGCCAAACAACAGAAGCCTAAGGCGCCTAAGACTTCATCATCTTGGGTTGTCAAAGGTGGAACTAATCCTTCAGGACCCTCTCAATAAGGGTATCTAAAACAATTTTATTTTGTTTTGTAGGTTAGGATTAGGAGTAGGAGTAAAGTAGAGAAGACTTGGTACTTTGACAGTGGCTGTTCAAGACACATGTGTGGAAGCATACATGAGCTGACTGATGTTGTTGCTGTGGATGGTCCAAATGTGACGTTTGGAGACAGCAAGGAAGACAAGATTGTAGCAAGTGGAAAGCTGATCAAAGGCAACATTGATATATCTGACGTCTCCTATGTTAAAGGCCTCAAATACAATTTGCTGAGCGTAAGTCAATATTGTAACAAAGGATATTTAGTCATCTTCTCAACAGATAAGTGCTACGTTGAACAGATTGGAACAAAGAAGGTTATTTTATCTGGAAGACGACAAGGGAATGTCTACACAGTGGACTGGAATTCTGTTGACAAGAATTCAAGTGTTTGTTTGGTGGCATCAACACCAAGTGAAATCAGTTGGCTGTGGCACAAAAGAATGAATCATGTGAATTTCAAGACCATCAACAGACTTATAAAAAATGATTTGGTAGAAGGAATTCCAAAGACATTCATGAGCAAAGATAAGCTTTGTGACGTATGTCAGAAGGGTAAACAAATCAAGTCATCATTCAAAAGCAAGAAGCACCAATCATCTGGAAGGATCTTGGAGCTGTTACACATGGACTATTTGGATCCATTGATCCAATCAGCAATGGTGGAAAGAAATACTGCCTAACTGTTATGGATGATTATTCAAGATACACTTGGGTGATCTTCATGAAGAAGAAAAGTGAAACCAAGGAGCATCTTACAAATCTGATGGAGCAAATTCAGAACAAAAAGAGTATGAAGATACTAAAGATCAGATCAGATAGAGGAACTGAGTTTACAAACTCTACTGTTGAAGAGTATTGTAATGCCAGAGGAATCAGCCATGAGTACTCTGCTGCCAGAACCCCTCAACAGAACGGAGTTGCTGAAAGGAGAAACAGAACTCTGAAAGAAGCTACCAGAACGATGATAGCTGAAGCTAAGCTGCCTCAAAGATTTGGGCAGAAACAACAAATACAGCATGCTTTACCCAAAATATATGCATGATCAACAAGCACCAAAACAAGACTCCATATGAAGTCTGGAACAACAGGAAGCCAAACATTCATTACTTTAGAATTTTTGGTTGTAAATGCTTTGTTTTAAATAATAGGAAAAATCACCTTACTGCTTTTGCAGAAAAGGCTGATGAAGCAGTATTTGTAGGATACTCTACAGTTAGTAAAGCTTATAGAGTCTTTAACAAAAGAACTTTACTTGTAGAAGAATCCATTCATGTAGTATTTAATGAACCTAATCAATCTTCTGAAAAGAATCAAAGTACTGATCAGAATCTATCTACTGATTTTCAGAAATAGAGTGTTGGAAAGAATGAAGAATATGTTCCAATCATACTACCTGATCTCAACTCAGCTGCTAACTCAAGTGCTATTCAAAATCACAATGATGATTGTCTAACAGAAGAGTTGCAAACAGCTGACAGACCAGAGACTGTTCAACAAACAACTGCTGTTCAACAGACTACCACTGGTACTCCAACAGTAGTGTTGCAAGATCAAAGTAGAGGACAACATTATGATTTGCAACTTGATCTTAGATGGCTCAAGAATCACCCGCCAGAGTTGGTGATTGGTGATCCTTTGGATAGAGTAAAGACAAGGAGAGCTGTTGCAAGTGAAGCAATGTTTGTCAGCTTTCTATCTCAAATTGAGCCTAAACAAATTGAAGAAGTTCTTGATGATTCAAACTGGATTGAAGCTACGCAAGAAGAGCTAAATCAATTTGAAAGGAATGAAGTCTGGTACTTAGTTCCTAGACCAAGTCATCAAAGAGTAATTGGCACTAAATGGGTATTCAGGAATAAAATGAATGAAGATGGTGTTGTCACCAGAAATAAAGCAAGGCTAGTTGCCAAAGGTTATTGTCAAGAAGAAGGTATTGACTTTGATGAAACTTTTGCACCAGTAGCAAGATTAGAGGCAATCAGACTCTTTCTTGCCTATGATGCTCATAAGAATTTCACAGTCTATCAAATGGATATGAAATCAGCTTTTCTCAATGGAGAATTGCAAGAAGAAGTTTATGTTGAACAACCACCTGGATTTGAAGCATATCAAGAAGAAGACAAGGTGTATCGTCTGAAGAAAGCCCTCTATGGATTGAAACAGGCTCCAAGAGCATGGTATGATACCCTATCTGATTTTCTTTTAATTAAAGGATTTCGTAAAGGTAAGGTAGACAAGACCTTGTTCACAATTGAATGGGAAAATCATATATTGCTTGTGCAAATATATGTGGACGACATCATTTTCGGTTTAACAAATCAACAGATGTGTGATAAGTTCTCAAAGCTGATGCAGAACAAGTTTGAAATGAGCATGATGGGAGAACTTAATTATTTTTTTGGCTTGCAAGTAAGACAGTTGCCTGATGGAATATTCATCAGCCAAGCAAAATACACAAAGGATCTGTTCAAGAAATTTGGTATGGAAATTAGCTCTACTGCTAATATTCCATTGTCTACTAGTCTTCGTTTGGATAAAGATGAAGGTGGCAAATCAGTAGACATAACCAAGTACAGAGGAATTATTGGGTCACTGTTATATTTAACAGCTAGCAGACCTGATATCATGTACTCTGTTGGGGTTTGTGCGTGGTATCAATCAAATCCTAAGGAACCTCATCTCTTAGCTGCCAAAAGAATACTCAAATATCTTAAAGGCACTGAAGATTTGGGATTGTGGTACCCTAGGGAATCTGGATTTGAGCTTATTGGATATTCAGATTCTGACCTTGCTGGCTGTAAGATTGACAGAAAAAGCACAACAGGTGCTTGTCAGTTCTTAGGTAGTCGTCTAATCTCTTGGATGAGTAAGAAACAGACTTCAGTATCCATATCTACTGCTGAAGCTGAATACATAGCTGCTGGAGCTTGCTGTGCACAGATATTATGGTTGAAGCATCAACTAGAAGATTACAACATCGAAATCAGTGGAATACCTATCTACTGTGACAATACAAGTGCAATCAGTCTTACTCAAAATACTACAAGTCATTCAAGGACTAAACATATTGAGATCAAACATCACTTCATCAGAGATCATGTGGAGAAGGAAATGTCATGATAGAATATGTCTTCACTGAAAATCAGATTGCTGACATCTTCACAAAACCTCTGAGTGAGACAAGGTTTTCAACTCTAAGAGCTGAACTAGGTATACTAAAATTTGATGCATAAGCTGAGGGGGAACTCATCAGAAGACTGGAGTCCATCAGCTTACACATATTATTATCTTCAAGGATTAACTGTCAACAGACTAGTTAACTTATGGATTCTTAAAGTCAGGGGGAACGTGTAAGACTAGCAGTACTTCTGATTAAAAGATGAAATTTGTTAATGAAAGTTAGTTGAAGTTATGTTTCACTACAAGAAAAATGAATTTTAGTGAAAAAATATTAAGTGACATTGTTGAAATTGTCACTTTTTGCATACATTTAGTGATAATAATATTAATTTTGTCACAATAATAATAGTGACAAGTGCAATAGTGACAAAATATATTTTTAAGTTGTCACTAATGACTATTAGTGACAAGTTTACGGAACTTAAGTTGTCACTATTGACAATTAGTGACACCCTTTCAGTGACAACCTAGTAACAATAAATATTGTCACTATAATTTAGTGATAATTTTTTAGTTGTCACTATTGGAGTATCACCAAATGTTAATAGTGACAACTTTTTCACATTTCTTGTCACTAGTGTGTCTATATACATCAGTTTAGTGACAATATTAAAATTCTAGTCACTTTGTCATTTACTATTTTGTCACTAAAATTAAATTTTTTTGTAGTGTTTTCATCAGAAGATTAAAGTCTTGAAGATTGAAGATTAATTATCTAGCTGGATTGACAAACTGCCGAGGAAAGTTATCAATTATTGGCTTTCACTGATAACAATCAGTCATCAGGACGGTAGTCCCATCAGATAAGTATTTTAATTTACTCGTCTGATCAGTTAAGTAAAAGTTGTGCGTATTAAAAACGTTTCATTTTAAAATGCGGTTTTACAAATATGATAAGGCGGTTCGCATTCTTGCCTGTCATTTAATGCTTTTTGAATTTTGAATCGCGTAACTGACGCCCGCACGATCAGAACTGACACAAACGAATCTCACGGTTAGCGTGTATCACGAAACCAAAAAACCCTAAACTCTATAAATTCAGATCTGATCAGACTTGTTGTTCTTTACGCACACAAAATATTCAAGAGCACTTGTGAGAAAATTCTATCTTCTACTTTCTGCAAACTTTTTGTCTTTCACTAATACTCTACAGAATTAAGATGAATCCTTCTCAAGAAGCCAAAGCTGAAGGCATGTACCTTGTGTACGATGATTATCATCAGTCTGGAACTCCCGTCATGAAAGAGATCCTAGAGAAATTCAAAGCTGCCAATTTGGTTGTTCATGGAATCTCACGAGGAGATGGTTTGGAAGGACCAGATTATGGAGTTCTACAACACTGAAAAGGCTGTCGATTTCGACAAAAAGGAGATTAAGGCCACTGTTGGAGGAACCCCAATTGTCATCACGCCTGCTCTTTTGCACGAGCAGTTTGGCCTTTCGAATCAAGGACGACAAGACGTTACCACTCTAACAGAAGATAAACTTCATGAATTTTGGGCGATTTGTGCCAAGAAGAATGAGGTGATGTCTGGAAACTTGAAAAAGAACCAGCTGAAGGATGAGTTTCAGCATATGGCTGACTTGGTGTCCAAGCTGATAGAGAACTGCACTTTTTCTCTTGATGCTATCACCATGAAGAGGTATTGCATAATGGTTGCTGTCTACTCTGGGATTGAGGTCAACTGGTCTGTAGTAATCTGGTACATTCTGGCAAATTTCCATCTGAAGAAGCAATCAAACCACAGGATAACTTTGAGTTACCTGTTTTACAATCTAGGCTGTGGGATGACCAATGGAAAGGAAATCCACAGTTCGAAGGCAATGACCAGCTACCAAGCTGTTAGAGGAGGAAAGAAGAGGAAGACTGAAGAAGAAGAAGAAGAAGAAGTGGTGGAGGAACCTAAGGAAAAGGTTCCTGCCAAGAAGCAAAAGAAGTCGACTCAGCCTGCTGTTCAGGCTAAAAAGAAGAAGGCTGATGAGCCAAAGGAAGTGGCTCAAAAGAAAAAGTCTAAGGCTTCTGTTCAAACATCCCAACCAGCTGTTGAAGCCGAAACAGAAAAGCCTAGTGAGAAGGAGGTTGCTGATCAGATCATAGATCAGACAACTGCAGAGATAAGACGCATGTCTCCTGCCTCCCCTTCAAGAACCGTCTCTGCTGAACCTGATGAAAATGTTGCTCGCAGAACGAGGAGTCAACTAAGAGATACAGGTGCTTCCAAACTTGTTCAAAGAGGAGGAGCAAGAAAATCAATAAGGAAGAAAATGATTTTCCTTGATTCCCCCACTGAGTCAATAGACTTAGTAAGAGAAAGTCCTCAATCAGCAGAGAGGCCTGCTGGTGGTGAAGAGAAGTCTGCTGATGAGAAAATTGCTAAAGAACAGACTACTTCAACAGCACCAACAGCTGGGGTTGCTCAACCCATTGATGATCCTGAAGTGCAGATCATCAATCCAATAGCAGCTGCACCACTTGCAACTGCTGGACCTGTTCCTGTACCTGCCCCTGCTGATAAAAGCAAAGGGAAAATAAAGATCATCATCAAAAGAAAGAAGATCTCTGCTGCTGACAAGAAGAAAATGGAAGAAACATAACAGAGGAAAAGAGATGAACAGGAGGAACAAAGGGTTATGGAACTTAGCAAAATTCAAGCTGAAAAAGATGAGCAGAGAAGGAAGTTATCTGAAGCAGAACGCAAAGCTGCTGAGGATGCTGAGTTAGCTGTTGTCATTGAGCTCAGCAAGAATGTTGCTCATGGTCCTATAATTTCTGGAGGAGTAAAGATCGGTGAATCATTACAGGCCAAAAAGAAGATGCCAGCTGGCATGGTGAAGGAAAAGAAGAAATTTGAGGTCAGAAGAGCCTTAGAGATCATAAACTCAGATTCTTCTATTTTCAACAGATTTGAGAAGGAATTGGCCTACTTCGATAAGAAGCTGATGCTGAAGACTCTATTCACTCAAGAGAAGAAAAGATACATCAAATGGAGAGAGTACATAGTGAACAGATCAGTGGAAGAGATCCAAAGTTGGGGAGAGTTTGCTGATGAAGAAAAATGGGTTCTGAGTTAGCTGCAAACTTCTTCCATCACCAAGGCCTTGGATCCTGATTTTGTTAGAGATAAGATGCAAATGTATGCCCAGGAGTTTGCCACTCAAGAGGCAAAAATCATCTCTAACACTTTGCCAGCTAAGAAACGAAAGTCTGATGATCCAGTAGAACGAGCTGTGCAAATCGCTGTTCTAATAGCCTTGCGGAATTGGGCTGATAGATCCAGATATGAACAAGGCTCGCCAAGTGATCTGATGTCCATGCCTGGCGTTCAACAGATTACTTTTGACAAGGAACTGAAAGAATATCATGAAGTGCCTAAGGTAAAGAATCCTGCCCCAAAGCTGTGGCCTGTTGTAAGACAGATTCGTCAAACAACAGTCTTTACTGATGATGGCAAGATCATTGACAAGATCTTTGAAGACGTCACTGGTCAGCCTAGTACTGCTAAAGAACCCTTAGCAATTGAGTGGAAAGCTAAGGAGTCATCTGCTGATAAAGAGACTGATTTGAAAGATACCCCTGTCCACCAGGAGACTGAAGATGACCAGACTGCTGATCTTTCTGCTTCATTAGCTGATATGCACTCATCACTGATGGAAGCCTTCCAAATGTTGCTGGAGAACAACCTAAAAGAGATGGAAGAAAGGAATAGAATTCAGCTAGAGAAAATGCAGCATGCCTTGGAAGAATCCAACAGGCTGCAACTTGAGCAAATGCAGAAAGCTACTGCAAGAACAGTACATGATGCTGTGAACAACTTCCCACTGCCTGATGACAGCACTTTGAAGAGAAGTGTACTGGACTTGAACAGAAACGTTGAAGATGTTAAGGCATATGTAGATCACCTTCATGCTGCTCTGAAAAGAGGTGAAGACAACATTGCTCATCTAACAGAGACCTTCATCCAAGTCAGTGAAGAGGAGAAAGCTGCAAATATGGCATTGTTGAAAGATGTCCATATAGCTGGAGATGTTATTCATGAAGAACTTGCAACTATGCAACTCAACATTGACTGTCTGAATGATCAGAATTATATCATCACCACCTCTCTCAATCATCTCACTGCCAGCCATGATTTGGTGAATCAGAACATCAAAGCCTTGTGTGCTGCCCTGAAGATTCAGTCTGTTGCACTCAACCCTCCTATCAACCCTGATGATGCCAAAAAGGGGGAAGAGAAAAGGGAAGAGCCAACACTTCAAGCTGCTGCTGACAACAGTCAAGTAGTTGAAGAAGAGCCAACATTTCAAGCTGCTGCTGACAACAATCAAGTAGTTGAAGAAAAATCCGAGGAATTTGCTGCTGCTGAAACCAAGGAATCTGATGCTGCTGATGAAACCAAGAAGTCTGATGCAGTTGGAACGGTTGATGGCAAAGAGAATTATGAAGAAGAACCCAAGGAAAAAGCCAAGACTGATGAAGAAATGGCTGAATCCAAGGAATCTGCTGAAGAACAACCAGAGCCATACACCAAGTACAAAAATGATGAGAAGACAAAGAGAAAGATGGAAGAGCTTCAAAGAGAAGAAGGTGAAGAAGAAAATGAAGATGACGAATCTTCATATGAATATTATGAAGAACTTGAAGGAGGAAGTGAAGAAGCTGATGATTAGAATAGTTAAATCTTTTTGTATTCAGTTTTTCTTTATCTTCTTTCAGACATCTTATCTAAACAGAATTGTACTTGTAATGAATTTCATTATCAATAAAAGTTCAAGTTCTGTTTCCAACATATTTTTTCTATCTCAGAAAACTTTGAGGATCAAAACTTTAGTATAGGTAAACAGGTACCAAGCTGAAGTTTGGTCATCATCAAAAAGGGGGAAATTGTTGGATAAAGATGAAGATGGAGTACACTGAATTTGAATTGGTTAAGGGAGGTTCTGATGATTTCCAAAACATCATATCAGCTAAGTAAAGACAACTTAGTTGTAATCCTTTAGAAGAATTTTGACCAAATAAGAAGACATATCAGACGGGTCAAATATTCAAGGTCCAGAAGACTACTGATCTGCTGAAGAGAAGAAATCAGACTGGTGTAAATCAGCGGACTCAAATCAGATTTGTTCAAGTTTGAGATCAGCTCTGTTCATCAGCAGACTTGTACTCTCATCAGCCAAGTGGAAAGATCAAAAAGTCGTCCTAACGGTAATAAATGCCACTGGAGTAATAAATGCTGAAATCCGAGGTTATTAATGACAAATGATTGAAGAAACAACTCGTATCAGCTCGGTGCATTTAATGCTGCATGACAGAAAGTACAGTCTGCAGTACTGTCACTGTGCAGAGAGCCGTTCACGGAAATTAAGGACCAAAAATCAAGAGATTTGAATTTTGTCTCACTTCAACGGACATAATTCAAAGAGTGACTATAAATAGCTGAGAGAGACGAAGAGAAAGGAAGAACACAACATCTGAGAGACTGAATTCGAAGCAAAATTTTTCTAAGTCTCAAAGCTCAAGAATAGCTCACTCGTCTTCTGAAGTCATTTGTTGACAGAAGCTAGTTGAAGCAAAAAGAATACATTTTCTGAGTGAATCTGTGTAAAAGAGAGTGTTGTGATGAGTTCTTATCCGTCTTTGTGAGTGATAAGTCTCTGTAGAATAGGTCTTCTTTGTGATTTCCTATCGCGCACTTGTGGTCGTTTCATTTGTTGTTCGACACAAGCAGAGTATACTGTAAACTTTGTGATTGTAGTATAACCCAAGATCTGTGTGACTTGGAAGAGTGGACTAAAGGATTTAAAATCCATATAACCACTATAAAAATTCTGGTGTTTGATTTTTGCATAAGTTTTCTTGCATATCTATAAAATTGCATAAAACACTTTGGTGACTGTTTGAAAAGTTTATAAAAAGGAGTTTATCAAAACTGGGGATAAAACTTTCAAACTACTAAGTTTACTTGTGAAAAACACTTTAAAAATCCGCTGCAAGTATTCTGGTATTAAAACTGATTTTCATCAAAATCAGCGAAGTAACTATCAGATTAGTGGTCAAATTTGATTAAAAATTTTAAGAGGTCTATTCACCACCCCCCCCTCTAGACCTCATCTGACCACTTGGGACCAACAACGTGATTTTTATAATTTGTTTTAAGTTATTTTAATATATTTATTTTACTTATTGTTAGTTTTTTTATTCAATAACTCAATTAGTACTTTTATTTTCTAGAGATGAATTAGATAATATTTATTTTGCAATCATTTTTATTATATTTTACAATTTGGAAAATATTTATAATAAAAAATATATATTATTGAAAATATTATTTTTCTAAACTTTCTTAACAATCAAACATCTGCAAGAAAATAATTTTTCAGACAACCAAACATATACAAGAAAATGATTTTCTTTTTCTTTTTGTTTCCTTTTGTTTTTCCTTATCCCTCATTTTATATTGTTGACACACGTACAATAAAATGAATTTCTTTTCCCTTTTCTTTTTACAACTTTCCTCATTTCCTTAGGTTCACATCTATCCAATAATTGAAAAAAAATTCTAAATTTTCATTCCTATTCGATCTATTATGTTCTTTTGTTGGTCCCAAGTGGTCAGATGAGGTCTAGAGGGGTGGCGGTGAATAGACCTCTGAAAATTTTTGGCTTAAAAAGTTTTCACTCGACTGTCAGCAGACTAAGTTGTTGAGGTCAGTGAGTTGACTAGGCTGATCAGTGAACAAATCTTTGAACATCACACTTAACCACTTCTCTTTAAACTACTTAGATGATTTCAGTAAAATCAACTTTTGAAAGCAGAGTACTTGCAGCGGATTTTTATAAGTGTTTTTCACAAGTAAACTCTTAACAGTTTGAAAGATTTATCCCCAGATTTATCAAACTCTTTTCAAAGAATCTTTTAACAGTTTTGTTAAAGTGTTTTATGCAATCTAAAAATATGCAAGTAAAAATGCAAAGTAAAACACACAGAATTTTTATAGTGGTTATATGGATTTAAATCCTTTAGTCCACTCTTCCAAGTCACTTAGATCTTGGGTTATACTAGAAAACACAAAGTAATCAGTATACAATGCTTGCGCCAAACAACAAATGAAATGGCCACAATTGCGCAATAGGAAATCACAAAGAAAGCCTATCCTCTTAAGCTAGATCACTCACAAAGATGGATCTACACTTCTCACAACAATCTAACAGTTTTTCACTCAAAAAATGTGATTTTCTTTTTGATCTTCAACTTCGGCTTTTGACAACGAATGACTGAGCTGTTCTTGAGACTTGAAGATTTTGCTTCGGATTTTCTCTCAGGGATTGTGTAGTTTTTCTTCTCTTCGTCTCATGAACTATTTATACTCCAAGATTTGAAAAATGTCCGTTGAAGAGAGACAAGATTCAAATTCCTCGGGTACTGGTCCTTAATTTCCGCGAACGGCTCTCTGTACAGTGACAGTACTACAAACAGTACTTTCTATTAGACAGCATTTAATGCACCTAGCTGATACGGGGTTTTACTTCAATCATTTGTCTTTAATACCCTCGGACTTCAGCATTTATTACTACAAGTGCATTTATTACCGTTTGAGAGATTTTCTGATCCTTTCCACTTGGATGATGAGAATACCAGTCTTGATCTTACGCGTTTTCGCTTGTTCGATCTGAGTGGTGTAAAATGTCGTGCTAATGTTTGTAAACAGAAGTAAAAGATCAATAGTATTGTATTCGGAAATGTTGAGTACAAATTACAAGTATCGAGAGTCCTATTCGAGAATTATAGGATGCCGTACAAGCTAGAAGGTGAAATACGCACAAGAAAGCCTATACTATACTTCCTAAGTAGTTCCGAGTAGTAGCCTCGGAGGAAGAGCACCTGGGAAGTTGTTGTTTCGTCATAAATGCTTGGGGTATTTATAGCTGAGATCAAGGGCTTTCTGACACACTTGCAATAGTACTTTTCTGGCCTGCTGGCTTGGGCCTGGGCTCGGCCCAATAGTAACCTTCGACCTCGGATTCTCTTTATTGGCTCGAAAATTCACTACATACCCCGGCTCGGTTCGGCACTTCTGGTGACGGAAACTGGTGTTGTTCGATCCACATCGAGCTAGCAAGAATAGGGGATCCAAATTACCCCTCATCAATACTCCCCCACTTCTCGAGCGTAAAGTGGAGCTTGCGCTCGAAGAAGTATATGCTATGTTGAACGTCGGGGTAAGATGAGCTGTTCAGAATATGTTTCGGGTATGCCTCATTAAAAACCTAACTCGGAAAAACCCTTTGGGATAAAAACCGAGCTAGGGAAAAAGAGTGCATATATTGGAAACAATATAACGGCGTGTCGAGATGATAACCTTGTCGTCCATTGTTTGCGTAGGACCTCTAGATCGGAATTTTCCTTATTGTAAATTACTGTGATGCTTCATTCAATTCCCTAGCGAATGCTTTCTTAATTTTCCGACCACAACACAAAGGATCAACGGAATACCATAGGAACAATTTCCAAGGAACATACCCCAATTTCTGGAAAGTGAGGGATCAAGAATGCAATTCTCAGAAAAATAACTTTAAATTTTTACCCAGTGTAAGTTCAACCGTCGCGGTTACTCGGGGACCTGTTTGCAATTTTACCTTTTTAACCCCGTATATATATGTTGACTCGTTGAAAAATTACTTACAAATCACATACTTTCTTGAGCTCGGAGCATTCGCGTCGAAAGAGCATCTGCTTTAGTATAATCGTTTCCCAATCCATAATGTCAAGTTCCAGAAGTTTGAGAGGCAAGAATAAGGTCGGAGAGAACCAAGAGTCCGATCCTTTGTTAAAGCTTGTCGATGATTACGAGGATGGAGAGTTTCATCCAGAAGACGGGGATGTTGAGCAGACCGAAGATCCCGAGGAAGACGTGGTCGAGAAGCTTAGTATTGGCGAGGGCACCTTTGTCAGGATTTTTAGACATACGCTTCCTTCTAATACTGCCACCTCAAACAGGTCAGAACTTCCTGTGGTTTTTCCAAAAAGGATCGTGTTTATCTTGAGGCGGAGTTCGGAAAATTTCTTCCTAGGGGTTTTTCGATTGTCATCCCTTCTTACGCCGAGCGTGCAAACGAGCCTCCAGCCGGGTGTCAAACCTTCTATGAGAAACAGTTCTCTTACGGTTTGCGCATTCCGTTTATCCCTCATATTAGAAACATTTTGACTTTCTTTTCGCTTTTCCCCGCTCAGCTTCTCCCTCATTCCGTTGCGTATATCGTAGCGTTCAGCGCTCTCATGGAAGCCAAGTGGGAAGAGGCCTCTTTTAGTAATTTCTGGCTAATATTTCGAACGGACCTGTGTAAGGGCTCAAATGTCGAGTTCGTGTCCGTCTGCCAGCGGTCAAAACGGCCTTTTCTTACGAATATAACAACGGAAAAGAGTAAAGGTTGGAAGAGGAGGTTTTTTTTTGTGAAAGGCCATGATGTTCCAGTATCAGAAGGTAGCTCGAAGACCAGACCATATCGATGGGATGGCGTAAATTCTTGGTCATACGATCGTCGCAGGATTAAAGAGAAGCTCAACCACCGTCTTTCCAATGAATTTCTCGAGCAGTTACGGTCCAATCCTTACCAAACCATGCTTCTAGTTCAAGAAGGTGTTTTGCGGTTGGCTGGGTTGAGCAAATGTGACTATCCTGCCCCAATGATCAAATACTCTTATCCTTTACCCAATCAATCCTTCGAAGGATCCCTTCAACCGCTCGGCGACTTGCCTGCTTCTGCTGCTCCGCCCCTCGCCCCTCGCCCCTCGCCCCTCTTTCTTTGAGTATGTTTTTAGTTTCTTCCTATTTCAAGGTGTGATAGAATAATTCTTCTTGTTTAAACTCATGTATAGCTTGTGTTTCCCTTGCAGGTCGAATTGTTGAGAGGTTTCGACTGTCCACTGCTGGCTCGGTTGGAGATATGCCATCCTACTTCGAGCCGTTACCATATACTTCGGAAAGAAGAGTGGATGCAAGTAATTTAGGCAGAGATTCAGTTGATATACCAATTATAGTTCCCGATCTGAGATGGCTTGGTACTATGAGTTCCTTGAATTCTGCACTGCTGGACCTCTTCGAAGTCTGTTCTCCCCTGATACTTCTACTCTTTAATCCGTTGGTTATAGTCAACATTCCTGGAACCGAATTCTGGGTGTTCAGGAGTATGAGAAGCTCCTGAGTCGAAAGAGGAATGCTGACCATCCGGGACCCTCGAGGAGGGTAAAACCCTTTGGTGTGAGTTCTAACTCCGTTCCATGTCGAGAGGGTAGGTCGGAGCCAGATGTGGCAGATTTCATGGACGAACATTTCCGCGGTAGCAGGGCTGCTGGATACCCCGAGGACGGGACTATTCAAACCGATCTGGATTCAGGTGGTGAGAATGAATTCGACAAAGCCACTAGAATTTATATGGCTAGTCGGTTTAAGCGGGATATGCTGCTTCAAACCATCAAAGGTAGTTTTGAGGTTCTGAGTGACTTCTCCCGGACGTATCATGAGGTAAGAATTTGTCTTTTGACTATTTCTTCTTTCTTTAGAGTCTCTAACATTTACTGATAACCAAAATTTTCTCATAGGTCGGGGATTTGTTCGCTCTTCAGACCTATCGCTTAGCATTGCTAGAGCAGGAGTCGCAGGATGCTCATGATGCATACGCACAAATTTTTGTTGACAATCAAACAATTCGATCTCAACTGGCAGAGAGTCAACGAGAATTGTCTCAAGTGAAGAAAGAGCTAGAGAATACAAGTATGAAACATTCCTCCTCTGTGGAGGATGAATTATTATCAGTAGTTACAGAAAAGAGTGCACTCGAGGATGAGCTTAAGAGAACTAAGACCGAGCTCGAGCAAACCAAGCAAGACTCAGCTCGCGCATATTCTCAAGGGGCAGAAGAGGCGGAAATCCCAGCCATACGAAAATTTCTTAGTTCCCCCGTTTTCGACCCTTTAGTTCGGAGAAGGATTGGCGGAATCCTTCAAACTATCTTTTATAAGGAGGTTCAACAATTAGTTTCAGCCGATAGGATCCCAGATAAAATGGAAGAATACCTCTTGTATATGAATCCTTTCAAAAATGCCGAAGGAAAAGATTACAAAACTTCATCATTGCCCCGAGAAACTGTGAACTGGCAAAGTCATCGTTTTGCCCCCTTAGTTGAGGAGTTTGGCATTCCGATGCCTAACCCAGATTTGCTCGAGCGGTCCGACGACGATCATCAATCTGCCTCAGGAGAAAACGAAAATGTCAACGTAGAGGACAGATCGGATGAGGAGGATGATCGACCCTCTGATTAGACCGTTCCATTAGGCAGCGGTGATGAAGGTGGCGGTGGTCCAAACGCTGGGTTTAAGCGTGCTGTGGGGAAACGATTCATAGCCTTGTAGTTAGGACTCAAATGTATATATGCATGTAATTCGTTATTTTTGTAATCGGATATGTTTCCTTTACGATCTGATTCGCATGACTTGTAAATTCTTATCTTACAAAAATTTTGACATCATTTGCTTTTCAAAGTTCGATATCTATTTGCACTCTATGCTCGAAATTTATTTATTCCAAATGGAATCTTTCTTGAAAGTCGCGTCGATTCCACTAGCGTAATCATAGGGCGTAGCGCCTATAAATATGAGGATCTCTTCAAATTATTTACACGACACCTTTGTTTACAGAGATCGGAGCTCTTCCTCTATATTATGTATTCTTCAAATCTCTTAACTCACTTCCCGTTTATCATGGAAGAGATACTGGGCAAGGCTATCGACCCCAAACTGCTATTTGGTGGTTCGAAAAACAAAAATCCGTCCAGAGAGCAAAAGCCAGCCAAGGAGGCCAAACCCTCCAAATCCTCTTCTAAAACCTCCGTGTCTTCTCCCAAAGCTCCTAAGGGAGGGGAAAATAAGAAAGAGAAGAGTGCTTCGTCGAAGCAAACTAAGGGCAACACAAATAAGTCCATCTTGGATGAGAAGCTTGAGGCTGAGCTCGAGGGCTCTTCGCCAAAAATTGTCGATTCTTCGAGTGGAGAGCCCGTTAGGCAGAAAACTCCCGTTCCTTCTCCGAACAAAAGGCCTTATTCCGACGGGGTCACTCCCATCGAGGCTTTGCAGAAGCTTGCTATTGGTAACAAGCCATCATCTGATGATTCTTCAGCCGTCCCCCCCACAGGAGGTTTGAGCAAAAAACCTAAGTTGGATATTGGTGGAGAAGCTTCTGCTGAATCCTTGATAACTGATAATCTTTTCGAACCCCGAGTTGACTCTGCTCCTCCGATAGTTACTCCTTCCCCGCCTAAGGAGTCGAAAGACGGGTCCATTTCTAAGGCTGATCCCATAGATAGTCTGTTGCGGGTTGACCTTACTTCTTCTGAAACCGACATGTCCAAGGAGAGAAATTTAGAAGAGTTGTTCCAATCTGGGTCGCACTTTCTGTTTCAGGTGTTATAACTCTTTCTCCTTTTTTTTTTAACTTATCTGAACCTTTAATAGGTCGGACAAGACTTTCTCGAACTCAAAACGTTTACCGAGCGGGAAACAAATCAGCATGCTGCTATCTCCCTTGAGCTGGAGAAAAAGGAAACTAAATTCGACCGTGTCTTCGAGGAGAAGCTTGCTTTAGAGAAAGAAAAGGCTGCTAAAGATCAGGGAAAAGAAATCCATAAGAAACTGAGTGAGGAGCTCGAGAAACTAAAAAGTCTTCACGAGCAGGATAAAAAAGACTTCGAGCGCCGTGAAAAGGAGGCTTATGACCGTGGATATGAGGCTCGTAATGCTGAGCTTCGAAAGATTTTCTCCGACAATAAGCTTCTCTATATGTTGTCTTTTATTTTTTTCAGACTTGCTGTACGGCTATACTGTTTTATTTCTGTGTAATCATGAATAATTTCTGACATTTTTATCCTCTGTGGTTTGTACTAATTTATTTATTCTCGGATCGTATGCTCTACCTATCTAATCTTGTATAATTTGATGTGTTCTTTTTCATTCGTACTTTAGCCTGCTTTCTTCGTTCGAACTTGCGGTCTCGACCGTCGGGATTCTTGATCTTCGATCTTGGTATATTAACTTCGCTTATTTCCGAGATCAGATTACCTTCTTTTCCCGCTCAAATTCTCGGGAAGCGTAACAGTCTTTTGATCTTGATCGTTACTTTTGTTTTCTGCTAACCGTTGGATTTCTGAAAGTTGTACCTATAAATGGGGTCTTTCATTTTGTATCCTTATAAAAATTTTTGAAGGCAGATTCCTTCGACCATGCTGATTAAAAGATCTTGTTGCATGGCTCAACATTTTGAATTTCGAGTTAGGACCTACTTTGCAGATTATAGGCTGATTAGTACTTCTACTTCGACTAGGATACCTGCAGGCGACCAGCTCTCTCTGATTCCATCCATTTGAGGCTGGTTCGAATTCCTGTATCCTGTTGCTCCACCCAGTCGGATAGTGGGTCAACTCGTGGAAGGATCTTTAAGGTTTTGATCTCAACCTCTTCAAGATGCTTCCGAAGCTGGTTCACAGTGTTCCGACTCGGGTTAGTGCGCTCAGAGATCGACTGAGATTCCTCTCGCGCACCGGTCCTTCATCAGCGGATCTTTAAAGTATTGGCATAGCAGTCATTATTTACTGATGAAGACCTAAGATCGGTTAAGAGTCCGGGAACACGCTCCGATCCCGTTCTCCTCCGTTCCTTTTTAATTCGAAGAGCTTCAACTCCTTTGTAGCATCTGTAGTAGGATATGATAAATGTAATCCTTAGTCGTAAATGTACTGAAGATTTGAGTTCGAACTTCATCTTTGTATTCGTAGAAAAAATGCTCGTAAATGTACTGAAGATTTTATGAATGAAAAATTTTCTTCTATATTGTTGTCGATACTTTTAATTTCGATCCCTGTAATTGGCAAATTTTGTGAGATAACTTGAGAACCATAATAGATTTGAATTTTCATTTCTGTAATTTTTGAACCTTCCGTGAGATATCTTCCATGGTTTAGATTCTTCTCGGATTATGGATCTGCATCTTTTTAAGTTGGACTGAATAGTCTTCCTTAGTCGAATAAATAGTCGTGGAGAAATAATATGATAGAACTTAGATCGATCTTGAATACACTTTAGACTTAAGGGGCATAGCAAAGGCTTTCACCCTTAGTCGAATAAATAATCGTGGAGAAATAATATGATAGAATTTAGATCGATCTTGAATACACTTTAGACTTAAGGGGCATAGCAAAGGCTTTCACCCTTAGTCGAATAAATAATCATGGAGAAATAATATGATAGAATTTAGATCGATCTTGAATATACTTTAGACTTAAGGGGCATAGCAAAGGCTTTCACCCTTTCCACAATTTCGATCTAAGAGGTGTAGCAACGACTTTCACACTTAGTCGTTTCAGAGCATTTTTAGCCCGAGGGTCGTAGCAACAACTTTCACCCATTCAACAATTTCGATCTAAGGGGCGTAGCAACGACTTTCACCCTTAGTCGTTTCAGAGCATTTTTAGCCCGAGGGTCGTAGCAACAGCTTTCACCCATTCAATATTTTCGATCTAAGGGGCGTAGCAACGGCTTTCACCCTTAGTCGTTTCAGAGCATTTTTAGCCCGAGGGTCGTAGCAACAGCTTTCACCCATTCAATAATTTCGATCTATGGGGCGTAGCAACGGCTTTCACCCTTAGTCGTTTCAGAGCATTTTTAGCCCGAGGGTCGTAGCAACAACTTTCACCCATTCAATAATTTCGATCTAAGGGGCGTAACAACGGCTTTCACCCTTAGTCGTTTCAGAGCATTTTTAGCCCGAGGGTCGTAGCAACAGCTTTCACCCATTCAATAATTTTGATCTAAGGGGCATAGCAACGACTTTCACCCTTAGTCGTTTCAGAGCATTTTTAGCCCGAGGGTCGTCACCCATTTTTCATTTTTCGATCCAAGGGGCGTAGCAACGGCTTTCACCCTTGGTCGTTCTTCGAGGGTCGTAGCAACAGCTTTCACCCTTTTTAATAGTAGATGGAGATAAATAGAGATCGATAATAGATGAATAAAGATCGAGAATATAAGAATATGACGAATAAATAGGAATTTTGGCGAAACGAACTTTCACTGAATAGATAACTTTGTTCAAAATAAACTTTGATGAAATAATAGTCTTCTGTAATCGTGAGAATAGTTGAAAAATAGCGAGATATCAAATAGTAAATAACCCTAGAACTTAATAAATAATCCTTTTCTCTTGATAAGAATATTCTTTGCGAGGTTCTTGCCTTGTTTGACCTATGCCCTTTGTTCTTTGCTGTTGTGTATATGTTCCAAATTTTGGTAAGTTTGATTTTTTCCAAACGGTTCCTCATTTGTCGGGAATTGCAACGGTCGACAGATCTCATCCATTTACTTCGCGGATTATCTGCCGTTGGATTCCTTCAATTTTCGCTATAAAAGGCTGTCATACCTTTGAAATTGTCTCATTCGTTGTACTGGCATTTTATTCGTCCGATCATGGTGATCAAGATCATTATTCAATTAATTCAACTATTTGAGCTCAGACTTCGAACAATCTTTGAGCGGAACAATCTTCGAGCGGAAGAAAAACTACCTCGACCTCGCTTAGAATATCGACAGGCAAATACAATTCCCATCTTGAAGGCCAATATGCCAGACCCATGGAGTCCGCAGGTTATCGCGCAGGTCTTCGACTAGGGACCTGTTGCTACAATGCATTTAGGAAGACATACTGGGGAGAGAACGACGAAGAATACAGTTGCCCTACAAACCGTGCGTTCGCCCTTTCGTCCTCGGAAGACCGTAAATAAAGTTAAAAGCCTGCGGGTCCAAAGGAGATTCCATGCTCGGAGATAAGTTACTTCGAATAAATGATAGGAGAGGAGACCGAAAATTTCATAGGATTGAAGAAAATTTCATATTGACCTCAATCCCAGAGTAGACAGCAACCATTATGCAATACCTCTTCATGGTGATAGCATCAAGAGAAAAAGTGCAGTTCTCTATCAGCTTGGACACCAAGTCAGCCATATGCTGAAACTCATCCTTCAGCTGGTTCTTTTTCAAGTTTCCAGACATCACCTCATTCTTCTTGGCACAAATCGCCCAAAATTCATGAAGTTTATCTTCTGTTAGAGTGGTAACGTCTTGTCGTCCTTGATTCGAAAGGCCAAACTGCTCGTGTAAAAGAGCAGGGGTGATGACAATTGGGGTTCCTCCAACAGTGGCCTTAATCTCCTTTTTGTCGAAATCGACAGCCTTTTCAGTGTAGTAGAACTCCATAATCTGGTCCTTCCAAACCATCTCCTCGTGAGATTCCATGAACAACCAGATTGGCAGCTTTGAATTTCTCTAGGATCTCTTTCATGACGGGAGTTCCAGACTGATGATAAGCATCGTACACAAGGTACATGCCTTCAGCTTTGGCTTCTTGAGAAGGATTCATCTTAATTCTGTAGAGTATTAGTGAAAGACAAAAAGTTTGCAGAAAGTAGAAGATAGAATTTTCTAACAAGTGCTCTTGAATATTTTGTGTGCGTAAAGAACAACAAGTCTGATCAGATCAGAATTTATAGAGTTTAGGGTTTTTTGGTTTCGTGATACACGCTAACTGTGAGATTCGTTTGTGTCAGTTCTGATCGTGCGGGCGTCAGTTACGTGATTCAAAATTCAAAAAGCATTAAATGACAGACGGGAATGCGAACCGCCTTATCATATTTGTAAAAGCGCATTTTAAAATGAAACGTTTTTAATACGCACAACTTTTACTTAACTGATCAGACGAGTAAATTAAAATACTTATCTGATGGGACTACCGTCCTGATGACTGATTGTTATCAGTGAAAGCCAATAACTGATAACTTTCCTCGGCAGTTTGTCAATCCAGCTAGATAATTAATCTTCAATCTTCAAGACTTTAATCTTCTGATGAAAACATAACTTCAACTAACTTTCATCAACAAATTTCATCTTTTAATCATAAGTACTGCTAGTCTTACACGTTCCCCCTGACTTTAAGAATCCATAAGTTAACTAGTATGTTGACAGTTAATCCTTGAAGATAATAATATGTGTAAGCTGATGAACTCCAGTCTTCTGATGAGTTCCCCCTCAGCTTATGCATCCAATTTTAGTAGACCTAGTTCAGCTCTTAGAGTTGAAAACATTGTCTCACTCAGAGGTTTTGTGAAGATGTCAGCAATCTGATTTTCAGTGAAGACATATTCTATCATGACATTTCCTTTCTCCACATGATCTCTGATGAAGTGATGTTTGATCTCAATATGTTTAGTCCTTGAATGACTTGTAGTATTTTGAGTAAGACTTATTGCACTTGTATTGTCACAGTAGATAGGTATTCCATTGATTTCGGTGTTGTAATCTTCTAGTTGATGCTTCAACCATAATATATGTGGACAGCAAGCTCCAGCAGCTATGTATTCAGCTTCAGCAGTAGATATGGATACTGAAGTCTGTTTCTTACTCATCCAAGAGATTAGACGACTGCCTAAGAACTGACAAGCACCTGTTGTGCTTTTTTTGTCAATCTTACAGCCAGCAAGGTCAGAATCTGAATATCCAATAAGCTCAAATCCAGATTCCCTAGGGTACCACAATCCCAAATCTTCAGTGCCTTTAAGATATTTGAGTATTCTTTTGGCAGCTAAGAGATGAGATTCCTTAGGATTTGATTGATACCTCGCACAAACCCCAACAGAGTACATGATATCAGGTCTGCTAGCTGTTAAATATAACATTGACCCAATAATTCCTCTGTACTTGGTTATGTCTACTGATTTGCCACCTTCATCTTTATCCAAACGAAGACTAGTAGACAATGGAATATTAGCAGTAGAGCTAGTTTCCATACCAAATTTCTTGAACAGATCCTTTGTGTATTTTGCTTGGCTGATGAATATTCCATCAGGCAACTGTCTTACTTGCAAGCCAAGAAAATAATTAAGTTCTCCGATCATGCTCATTTCAAACTTGTTCTGCATCAGCTTTGAGAACTTATCACACATCTGTTGATTTGTTGAACCGAAAATGATGTCGTCCACATATATTTGCACAAGCAATATATGATTTTCCCGTTCAATTGTGAACAAGGTCTTGTCTACCTTACCTTTACGAAATCCATTAATTAAAAGAAAATCAGATAGGGTATCATACCATGCTCTTGGAGCCTGTTTCAATCCATAGAGGGCTTTCTTCAGACGATACACCTAGTCTTCTTCTTGATATGCTTCAAATCCAGGTGGTTGTTCAACATAAACTTCTTCTTGCAATTCTCCATTGAGAAAAACTGATTTCATATCCATTTGATAGACTGTGAAATTCTTATGAGCATCATAGACAAGAAAGAGTCTAATTGCCTCTAATCTTGCTACTGGTGCAAAAGTTTCATCAAAGTCAATACCTTCTTCTTGACAATAACATTTGGCAACTAGTCTTGCTTTATTTCTGGTGACAACACCATCTTCATTCATTTTATTCCTGAATACCCATTTAGTGCCAATTACTCTTTGATGACTTGGTCTAGGAACTAAGTACCAGACTTCATTCCTTTCAAATTGATTTAGCTCTTCTTGCATAGCTTCAATCCAATTTGAATCATCAAGAGCTTCTTCAATTTGTTTAGGCTCAATTTGAGATAGAAAGCTGACAAACATTGCTTCACTTGCAGCAGCTCTCCTTGTCTTTACTCTATCCAAAGGATCACCAATCACCAGCTCTGGTGAGTGATTCTTGAGCCATCTAAGATCAAGTTGCAAATCATAATGTGTCCTCTACTTTGATCTTGCAACACTACTCTTGGAGTACCAGTGGTAGTCTGTTGAACAGCAGTTGTTTTTTGAACAGTCTTTGGTCTGTCAGCTGTTTGCAACTCTTCTGTTAGACAATCATCATTGTGATTTTGAACAGCACTTGAGTTAGCAGCTGAGTTGAGATCAGGTAGTATGATGGGAACATATTCTTCATTCTTTCCAACACTCAATTTCTGAAAATCAGTAGACAGATTCTGATCAATACTTTGATTCTTTTCAGAAGATTGATTAGGTTCATTAAATACTACATGAATGGATTCTTCTACAAGTAAAGTTCTTTTGTTAAAGACTCTATAAGCTTTACTAACTGTAGAGTATCCTACAAATACTGCTTCATCAGCCTTTTCTGCAAAAGCAGTAAGGTGATTTTTCCTATTATTTAAAACAAAGCATTTACAACCAAAAATTCTAAAGTAATAAATGTTTGGCTTCCTGTTGTTCCAGACTTCATATGGAGTCTTGTTTTGGTGCTTGTTGATCATGCATATATTTTGGGTAAAGCATGCTGTATTTGTTGCTTCTGCCCAAATCTTTGAGGCAGGTTAGCTTCAGCTATCATCGTTCTGGTAGCTTCTTTCAGAGTTATGTTTCTCCTATCAGCAACTCCGTTCTATTGAGGGGTTCTGAAGATTCAGTCTGTTGCACTCAACCCTCCTATCAACCCTGATGATGCCAAAAAGGGGGAAGAGAAAAGGGAAGAGCCAACACTTCAAGCTGCTGCTGACAACAGTCAAGTAGTTGAAGAAGAGCCAACACTTCAAGCTGCTGCTGACAACAATCAAGTAGTTGAAGAAAAAGCCGAGGAAGTTGCTGCTGCTGAAACCAAGGAATCTGATTCTGCTGATGAAACCAAGAAGTCTGATGCAGTTGGAAGAAGAACCCAAGGAAAAAGCCAAGACTGATGAAGAAATGGCTGCATCCAAGGAATCAGCTGAAGAACAACCAGAGCCATACACCAAGTACAAAAATGATGAGAAGACAAAGAGAAAGATGGAAGAGCTTCAAAGAGAACAAGAAATCAAGGAAAAGATGGAAGCTGCCAAATCCAATCTGATCCTAGATGATGAAGCTGATGAAGAAGGTGAAGAAGAAAATGAAGATGAAGAATCTTCATATGAATATTATGGAGAACTTGAAGGAGGAAGTGAAGAAGCTGATGATTAGAATAGTTAAATCTTTTTGTATTCAGTTTTTCTTTATCTTCTGTCAGACATCTTATCTAAACAGAATTGTACTTGTAATGAATTTCATTATCAATAAAAGTTCAAGTTCTGTTTCCAACATATTTTTTCTATCTCAGAAAACTTTGAGGATCAAAACTTTAGTATAGGTAAACAGGTACCAAGCTGAAGTTTGGTCATCGTCAAAAAGGGGGAAATTATTGGATAAAGATGAAGATGGAGTACACTGAATTTGAATTGGTTAAGGGAGGTTCTGATGATTTCCAAAACATCATATCAGCTAAGTAAAGACAACTTAGTTGTAATCCTTTAGAAGAATTTTGACCAAATAAGAAGACATATCAGACGGGTCAAATATTCAAGGTCCAGAAGACTACTGATCTGCTGAAGAGAAGAAATCAGACAGGTGTAAATCAGCGGACTCAAATTTGATTTGTTCAAGTTTGAGATCAGCTCTGTTCATCAGCAGACTTGTACTCTCATCAGCCAAGTGGAAAGATCAAGAAGTCGTCCTAACGGTAATAAATGCTGAAATCCGAGGTTATTAATGACAAATGATTGAAGAAACAACTCGTATCAGCTCTGTGCATTTAATGCTGCATGACAGAAAGTACAGTCTGCAGTACTGTCACTGTGCAGAGAGCCATTCGCGGAAATTAAGGACCAAAAATCAAGAGATTTGAATTTTGTCTCACTTCAACGGACATAATTCAAAGAGTGACTATAAATAGCTGAGAGAGACGAAGAGAAAGGAAGAACACAACATCTGAGAGACTGAATTCGAAGCAAAATTTTTCTAAGTCTCAAAGCTCAAGAATAGCTCACTCGTCTACTGAAGTCATTTGTTGACAGAAGCTAGTTGAAGCAAAAAGAATACATTTTCTGAGTGAATCTGTGTAAAAGAAAGTGTTGTGATGAGTTCTTATCCGTCTTTGTGAGTGATAAGTCTCTGTAAAATATGTCTTCTTTGTGATTTCCTACCGCGCACTTGTGGTCGTTTCATTTGTTGTTCGACACAAGCAGAGTATACTGTAAACTTTGTGATTGTAGTATAACCCAAGATCTGTGTGACTTGGAAGAGTGGACTAAAGGATTTAAAATCCATATAACCACTATAAAAATTCTGGTGTTTGATTTTTGCATAAGTTTTCTTGCATATCTATAAAATTGCATAAAACACTTTGGTGACTGTTTGAAAAGTTTATAAAAAGGAGTTTATCAAAACTGGGGATAAAACTTTCAAACTACTAAGTTTACTTGTGAAAAACACTTTAAAAATCCGCTGCAAGTATTCTGGTATTAAAACTGATTTTCATCAAAATCAGCTAAGTAACTATCAGATTAGTGGTCAAATTTGATTAAAAATTTTAAGAGGTCTATTCACCCCCCCCCCCTCTAGACCTCATCTGACCACTTGGGACCAACAACGTGATTTTTATAATTTATTTTAAGTTATTTTAATATATTTATTTTACTTATTGTTAGTTTTTTTTATTCAATAACTCAATTAGTAATTTTATTTTCTAGAGATGAATTTGATAATATTTATTTTGCAATAATTTTTATTATATTTTACAATTTGGAAAATATTTATAATAAAAAATATATATTTATTGAAAATATTATTTTTCTAAACTTTATTAACAATCAAACATCTGCAAGAAAATAATTTTTCAGACAACCAAACATATACAAGAAATTGATTTTCTTTTTCTTTTTGTTTCCTTTTGTTTTTCCTTATCCCTCATTTTATATTGTTGACACACGTACAATAAAATGAATTTCTTTTCCCTTTTCTTTTTACAACTTTCCTCATTTCCTTAGGTTCACATCTATCCAATAATTGAAAAAAATTCTAAATTTTCATTCCTATTCGATCTATTATGTTCTTTTGTTGGTCCCAAGTGGTCAGATGAGGTCTAGAGAGGGGGGGAGGGGGATGAATAGACCTCTGAAAATTTTTGGCTTAAAAAGTTTTCACTCGACTGTCAGCAGACTAAGTTGTTAAGGTCAATGAGTTGACTAGGCTGATCAGTGAACAAATCTTTGAACATCAGACTTAACCACTTCTCTTTAAACTACTTAGATGATTTCAGTAAAATCAACTTTTGAAAGCAGAGTACTTGCAGAGGATTTTTATAAGTGTTTTTCACAAGTAAACTCTTAACAGTTTGAAAGATTTATCCCCAGATTTATCAAACTCTTTTCACAGAATCTTTTAACAGTTTTGTTAAAGTGTTTTATGCAATCTAAAAATATGCAAGTAAAAATGCAAAGTAAAACACACAGAATTTTTATAGTGGTTATATGGATTTAAATCCTTTAGTCCACTCTTCCAAGTCACTTAGATCTTGGGTTATACTAGAAAACACAAAGTAATCAGTATACAATGCTTGCGCTAAACAACAAATGAAATGGCCACAAGTGCGCAATAGGAAATCACAAAGAAAGCCTATCCTCTGAAGCTAGATCACTCACAAATATGGATCTACACTTCTCACAACAATCTAACAGTTTTTCACTCAGAAAATGTGATTTTCTTTTTGATCTTCAACTTCGGCTTTTGTCAACAAATGACTGAGCTGTTCTTGAGACTTGAAGATTTTGCTTCGGATTTTCTCTCAGAGATTGTGTTGTTTTTCTTCTCTTCGTCTCATGAACTATTTATACTCCAAGATTTGAAAAATGTCCGTTGAAGAGAGACAAGATTCAAATTCCTCGGGTACTGGTCCTTAATTTCCGCGAACGGCTCTCTGTACAATGACAGTACTACAAACAGTACTTTCTATCAGACAGCATTTAATGCACCTAGCTGATACGGGGTTTTCCTTCAATCATTTGTCTTTAATACCCTTGGACTTCAGCATTTATTACTCCAAGTGCATTTATTATCGTTGGAGAGATTTTCTGATCCTTTCCACTTGGCTGATGAGAATACCAGTCTGATGATTGAACAGAGCTGATCCCAAACTTGAACAAATCTGATTTGAGTCTTCTGATTTTCACTCATCTGATTTCTTTCTTCAACAGCAGATCAGTAGTCTTCTTGGACCATCATGAAGTTTGATTTACCTGATGACTTTTTTTTTAAACCGTAATCAAAATTGTAACAAGGGTTTTTAACTAAGCTTTCCTAACTTAGCTGGTTATGATGTTTTGGAAATCATCAAAACCTCCCTTCAAACTCCTAATTTCTTGTCTTCTAATCTTCATCTTAATCCAACAATTTCCTCCTTTTTGATGATGACAAAACCTAACAGCTAAGTACCTGTACCTAGACTAAAGTTTTTGTCCTCAAAAATTTCTGAGTTAGAAATGATGTATTGGATGAAAAAACTTGAACTTTTCATTGATATCAGATTTGTGATTACATGTTACAAGTTTTTCAAGCAGATGAAGTAAAATACAAGTAAGTTTGGAAAAGCAAATTACAAGAAGTTTAAATACTAGTGATCTGATTCTTCATCAGTCACTTCTTCTTCAATTTTAAACAGCTCTTCATTATCTTCATCTTCCACTTCATCATCATCAGCTTCATCAGCCAGAAGATTCTTTTGAGTAGCTTCCATTTTTCTAAGTCTTTTTGCCTCAGCTGCTTCAGCGTTCTCAAGCTTCTTCTTGATGCGTTCTAAGTTCTGTTTCTTCAGCTCAGGATCTAGTTGCTCTTCTGACGAGTCCTTAGTTGCAGCCAATTCTTTATCAGATTTGACTAGTTCCTTAGGTTCTTCTTATTTTGCATCAGCAGCCTTTTCTTCAGCAGCTTCTGCATTCTTTTCAGCTTCAGCCTCAGCAACTTCAGCATCTGCTTCTTTTGCATCAGCAGCCTTTTTTTCAGCAGCTTCTTCATCTTTTTCAGCTTCAGCCTCCTCTTCAGTCTCCTTAGCTGGTTCAGGTACTTGCTCTATTTGCTTTTCCTCAGCATTTTTTCAACAGCAGAGTCTTCAGGTACTTGATCAGTTTCAGGTTCTAGAGCGGCTTTTTCTTTTTCAGAAACTGTCTTCTCTTCCCCCTTTTGTCATCATCCAGAGGGAGAGAATTAGTAGCTTGTAGATTTACAACAGTGCAGATCCTTTGTATGTTCGCATCCAAGTTATCCAGCTTTGATGTTAGTTGACTAAGTGTTGGTCCTTGATTGCTGGTCTGATCATTCAAGTAGTCCTTGATTACCTAGTTCAGCTCTCAAAGTTGAAAACCTTGCATCACTTAGAGGTATTGTGAAAATATCAGCGATCTGATTTTCAGTATAAACATATTCTATCAAGACATTTCCTTTTTCAACATGATCTCTTATGAAGTGATGTTTGATCTCTATATGCTTGGTTCTTGAATGGCTTATAGTGTTCTGAGAAAATGAGATTGCACTTGTATTGTCACAGTAGATAGGTATTCCACTGATTTTAATGTTGTAATCTTCTAGTTGATGCTTCAACCAAAGTATTTGTGCACAGAAAGCTCCAGCAGCTATATATTCAGCTTCAGCAGTAGATATGGATACTGAAGTCTGTTTCTTACTCATCCATGAGATCAGACGACTACCTAAGAATTGACAGGCACCTGTAGTGCTTTTTCTATCAATCTTGCAGCCAGCAAGGTCAGAATCTGAATAACCTATAAACTCGAATCCAGATTCCCTAGGGTACCATAATCCCAAATCTTGAGTGCCTTTAAGGTATCTAAGTATTCTTTTGCCAGCTAGGAGATGAGATTCTTTAGGATTTGATTGATATCTCGCACAAACCCCAACAGAGTACATAATGTCAGGTCTGATAGCTATTAAGTATAACAGTGACCCAATAATACCTCTGTACTTGGTTATATCCACTGGTTTGCCATCTTCATCTTTATCCAAACGTAGTAGTCTAGTAGACATAGGAACACTAACAGTAAAGCTAGTTTCCATACCAAATTTCTTTAACAGATCCTTTATGTATTTTGCTTGGTTAATGAATATTCCATCAGGCAACTGTCTTACATGCAAACCAAGAAAATAGTTTAGTTTACCTATCATGCTCATTTCAAACTTGTTTTGCATCAGCTTGGAGAACTTGTCACACATCTGTTGATTTGTTGAACCAAAAATAATATCGTCCACATATATTTGCACAAGCAATATATGATCCTCCCATTCAACAGTGAACAAGGTCTTATCTACCTTACATTTACGAAATCCTTTAATTAAAAGAAAATCAGATAGGGTGTCATACCATGCTATTGGAGCCTGTTTCAGTCCATAGAGGGCTTTCTTCAGACAATACACCTTGTCTTCTTCTTTGTAAGCTTCAAATCCAGGTGGTTGTTCAACATAAACTTCTTCTTGCAATTCTCCATTGAGAAAAGCTGATTTCACATCCATTTGATAGACTGTGAAATTTTCATGAGCAGCATAGGCGAGAAACAATCTGATTGCCTCTAATCTTGTTACTGGTGCGAAAGTTTCATCAAAGTCAATGACTTCTTCTTAGCAGTAACCTTTGGCCACTAATCTTGCTTTATTTCTGGTGATAATACAATCTTCATTCATTTTATTCATGAATACCCATTTAGTGCCAATTACCCTTTGATGACTTGGTCCAGGAACTAAGTACCAGACTTCATTCCTTTCAAATTGATTTAACTCTTCTTGCATAACTTCAATCCAATTTGAATCATTAAGAGCTTCTTCAATATGTTTAGGCTCTATTTGAGATAGGAAGCTTACAAACATTGCATCATTTGCAGCAGCTATCCTTGTCTTTACTCTATCTAAAGGATCACCAATTACCAGCTCTGGTGGGTGATTCTTGAGCCATCTGAGATCAGGTTACAAGTCTGAATGTTGTCCTCTGTTTCGATCTTGCAACACTACTGTTGGAGTTCCAATAGTAGTCTGTTGAACAACAGCTGTCTGTTGAACAGTCTCTGGTCTGTCAGCTGTTTGCAACTCTTCTGTTGTACAATCAGCATTGTGATTTTGAACAACACTTGAGTTAGCAGCTGAGTTGAGATCAGGTTGTATGATGGCTATATACTCTTCATTTCTTTCAACACTCAGTTTCTGAAAATCAGTAGACAGATTTTGATCAGTATTTTAATTCTTTTCAGAAGATTGATTTGGTTCATCAAATACTACATGATTAGATTCTTCTAAAAGTAAAGTTCTTTTGTTAAAGACTCTATAAGCTTTACTGACTGTAGAGTATCCTACAAAAACAGCTTCATCAGCCTTTTCTGCAAAAGCAATAAGGTGATTTTTCCCATTGTTTAAAACAAAGCATTTACAACCGAAAATTCTGAAGTAATGAATGTTTGGCTTCCTGTTGTTCCAAACTTCATATGGAGTCTTGTTCTGGTGCTTGTTGATCATATCTGTTTTGGGTAAAGCATGCTGTATTTGTGGCTTCTGCCCAGAATCTTTGAGGCAGCTTTGCTTCAGCTATCATAGTCCTGGTAGCTTCTTTTAGAGTTCTGTTTCTCCTTTCAGCAACTCCATTATGTTGAGGGGTTCTGGCAGCAGAGTACTCATGGCTGATTCCTCTGACATTACAATACTCTTCAACAGTTGAGTTTGTAAATTCACTCCCTCTATCTGATCTGATCTTCAATATCTTCATGCTCTTTTCATTCTGGATTAGCTCCATCAGATTTGTAAGATGCTTCTTGGTTTCACTTTTCTTCTTCATGAAAATCACCCAAGTATATCTTGAATAGTCATCCACAACAGCTAGGCATTACTTTTTTCCACCATTGCTGATTGGATCAATGGGTCCAAATAAGTCCATATGTAGCAGCTCCAAGATTCTTTCAGATGATTGGTGCTTCTTGCTCTTCAAAGATGACTTGATTTGTTTACCCTTCTGACAGGCGTCACAGAGCTTATCTTTGCTCATGATTGTTTTTGGAATTCCTTCTACCAAATCATTCTTGATAAGTCTGTTTATGGTCTTGAAATTCACATGATTCATTCTTTTGTGCCACAACCAACTAACTTCACTTGGTGTCGATGCTACCAAACAAACATTAGAACTCTTGTTAACAGAATTCCAGTCCACTGTGTAGACATTTCCTTGTCGTCTTCCAGATAGGATGACCTTCTTTGTACCGATCTGTTCAACGTAGCACTTATCTGATGAGAAGATGACTGAAAATCCCTTGTCACAAAATTGACTTATGCTCAGCAAATTGTATTTGAGGCCTTTAACATAAGAGACGTCAGATATCTCAGTGTTGTCTTTGATTAATCTTCCATTAGCTACAATCTTGCCTTCCTTGCTGTCTCCAAACGTAACTTTAGGACCATCCACAGCAACAGCATCAGTCAGCTCATGTATGCTTCCACACATGTGCCTTGAACAGCCACTGTCCAAGTACCAGATTTTCTCTACTTTACTCCTACTCCTAATCCTAACCTACAAAACAAAATAAAAATTGTTTTAGGTACCCTTATTGAGAGGGTCCTGAAGGATTAGTTCCACCTTTGACAACCCAAGATGTTGAAGTCTTAGGCTTCTTAGGCTTCTGAGTTTTAACAGGAGCATGAGCAGGTATATCTTCATCATATCCATCATATTTGTTATGTTGATAATCAGTATGATAAGGATAATGCTCATAAGAAGAATAAGATGCATGATATGCAGGGTACGCATGCACTGGATGAGCAGGATATGGTGCATAGTAAGTTGAGAATTGAGGTGCATAATACATAGGAGGATATGCAGCAGTTTGCACATAATTTGACTCATTTTGATACCAAGCATTTTGATTTTTCTTGTTCTTATGCTTCTTTGGCTTACTAGGTGCTTGCTCATTAACAGACGACTTAGTTTTACCTCTAGTCTGATTGATTTTAGCCTTATCAGCAGACTTCTTAGGGCTCTGTTGTCTAGTCTTACCAGTCTGTTATCCTACACTAGGCTCTTTGCTCTTTTTAGCCTTAGGAGATTTCTTCTCCTTTAATTCTCTCTCAGGTGAAGCAGGTTTAGTAGTCAGAACATACAGAATGACCTTACCGTTGTCAGCTGATACAAATTTTTCATTATGGTTCAGTTCTAACTTGTCATGTTCTAAAGACATCTTCTGTTTACTAGACATGTGAGTGGATGCAACAGATGATTTTTCATGAGACTCAATTATCTTTTCAGGTTCCATGATTTTACCCTTATAAACTTCACATTCAACTTTCAGAGATTCATTCTCTTGCTCAAGCAGTTTATATTCAGCTGATTCTTTTGGCTTTTCAGCCTTAAGTTTCTGTGAACTGTTTTGCTCTCTTAGCAATATCATCTCTTCCTTAAGCTTAGCAAATGCATCGAAAATACTTGTATTATTAACTACCATTTTCTCAAATGAATTGAATAATTCATTCTCAGGAGGAGTTACCTCATCATCCTCAGAGTTATCAGATTCCTTGGCCATCAGGCAGATGAGTGTAGGACTCTCTTCTTCAGTAGACTCTTCATCAGAAGTGTCTGAGTCTGAATCTGATGAGTAGATAGCAGCTAGCTTTTCTGCTTCTGCTATCAGCATCTTGCCTTTCTGATGCTTTCTTTCTTTTCTGATTCTTTTTTCCTCTTCTGTATACTTCTCAGCTTTAGGATATGGGCAGTCTCTGATGAAATGACCCAATTTCCTGCAATTGTAGCACATTAGTTTGGATTTATAGGAATCCTTATCTTGAGAAGAAGAAGTAGGGTTAGAAGTAGAAGCATTGTTGTATTTGTTCTTCATTTTTCTTTTGTAGAACTTCTTGAAGTTGTTCATCAGCAATGCAACGTCTCCAACTGTGTACTCTTTTTTGTTGAGTATTGTGGCTTCATCAGATGAGTCCACTTCCTTGCTTTTATGTGCTGGTCTTCTTGGATTTTCAGCAGCAACTAGGCAGCTATGGGACTTGAAGTTAAGCTTTCTTCAACACCAATTCTTGGCAGTTTATACCCATAAGCCTTGAGTATTGAGAACAGCTCGTTGAGTGAGATCTTTCCCAAATCTCTTGACTCTTCCATGGCTGTCACCTTCATGTTGAACTTTGGAGGCAGAGCCTTCAGCACTCTGATGGTTATCTCCTTGTCTGTGAAGGTTTTTCCAAGCTTGAGAACTTCATTTAATGTCCTTGTAAATCTTGTATCCATCTGGTCAATGGTTTCCGCAGACTTCATCTAGAAATTATCCAGCTTTTCCAGAGCAACACTCAGCTGATGCTCTTTAATGGCGTCGTTTCCTTCGCTCATGTCACGGACCTTATCCCACATCTCTTTGGCAGTCTTGCAATGCTTGACTTTGTCAAATCGATCATTGTCCAGGGCTTTGGTCATGATGAAATTACCAACTTTGTCCAGATTATACAGCTTGATTTCTTCAGCTGTCATTTCATTTAAATCTTTCTCCACCACTATGTCTACTTCATCAACCTTTATAGTCTTGGTGAATTTGAATTGACCTTTTATGATACATGTGTTTATGTTATCATTGTAAGCAGCTAAAAAGATCTCCATTCTGATCTTCCAGTCTTCGAAGCTCATACCAGCTATGTGGGGAACATGGCTGATACAATCCATTTTCAAAAAGTTTTGATTTTTCAAAAATATGCTCTTTTGAAAAAGTTTGAAAACCTTTTAAAAACACTCGGATCAAGCTCGTTGATCAGGCAGCTGATTCTAATGAACCACCTGCTCTGATACCACTTGTTGGTCCCAAGTGGTCAGATGAGGTCTAGAGGGGGGGTGAATAGGCCTCTGGAAATTTTTGGCTTAAAAAGTTTTCACTCGACTGTCAGCAGACTAAGCAGTTGAGGTCAGTAAGTTGACTAGGCTGATTAATGAACAAATCTTTAAACAGCACAGTTAACCAATTCTCTTTAAACTACTTAGCTGATTTCAGTAAAATCAACTTTTGAAAGCAGAGTACTTGCAGCGTATTTTTATAAGTGTTTTTCACAAATAAACTCTTAACAGTTTGAAAGATTTATCCCCAGATTTATCAAACTATTTTCACAGAATCTTTCAACAGTTTTGTTAAAGTGTTTTGGGCAATCTAAAAATATGCAAGTAAAAATGCAAAGTAAAACACACCGAATTGTTATAGTGGTTATATGGATTTAAATCCTTTAGTCCACTCTTCCAAGTCACTCCGATCTTAGGTTATACTAGAAAACACAAAGTAATCAGTATACAATGCTTGCGCCAAACAACAAATGAAATGGCCATAAGTGCGCAATAGGAAATCACAAAGAAAGCCCATCCTCTGAAGCTAGATCACTCACAAAGATGGATCTACACTTCTCACAACGCTCTAACAGTTTTTCACTCAGAAAAGGTGTTTTTCTTTTTTATCTTCAACTTCGGCTTTTGTCAACGAATGACTGAGCTGATGAGTGAGCTGTTCTTGAGACTTAAAGATTTTGCTTCGGATTTTCTCTCAGAGATTGTGTTGTTTTTCTTCTCTTCGTCTCATGAACTATTTATACTTCAAGATTTGAAAATTGTCCGTTGAAGAGAGATAAGATTCAAATTCCTCGGGTACTAGTCCTTAATTTTCGCGAACGGCTCTCTGCACAGTGATAGTACTACAAACAGTACTTTCTGTCAGACAACATTTAATGCACCTTGTTGATACGAGGTTTTCCTTCAATCATTTGTCTTTAATACCCTCAGACTTCAGCATTTATTACTCCAAGTGCATTTATTACCGTTGAAGAGACTTTCTGATCCTTTCCACTTGGCTGATGAGAATACCAGTCTGATGATTGAACAGAGCTGATCCCAAACTTGAACAAATCTGATTTGAGTCCTCTGATCTTCACCAATCTGATTTCTTTCTTCAACAGCATATCAGTAGTCTTCTTGGACTATCTTGAATTTTGATTCACCTGATGACTTTTTTTTTAATCTTCAATCAAAATTCTAACAAGGGTCTTTAACTAAGCTTTCCTAACATAGTTGGTTTTGATGTTTTGGAAATCATCAAAACCTCCTTTCAAACTTCTAATTTTTTGTCTTCTGATCTTCATCTTCATCCAACATCTTTTCTCATACTTAGATGTGTTTCGATTCAAGCTATTATTTCTTTCTCCTACTTTGATGAAGTGTAAATCAATATTACCACCTATTGTTTTATGTTAAATCGAATGAGAATTTCAAGCTTGACAAATACGTCCACGATGGTCCGCCGAATACTGATACTGCTAATATGTGCAAATTGTGTACAAAAAAAGAAAGACTACTAAAATAAACTAGCCAAAATTGAAACAACTATATATTTTCGTTTAGATAGAACTATTATGTTTATTTCTCCTATCAAACAATTATATATTCACCTTTCAATCGATCAATTCTGTTCTTTTCTCCTTCTTAGATACAATATAAGTTCATATTACCATCTAATACTTTTTATGTTGAATCAAAGGAGAATTTCAAACTTGACAAATGTGTCCATGGAGATCCGTCGAATTATGATATTCCTAATGGGTTCAAATGGGTACAAAAAGAAAAACTATTAAAGTAAGATATTCAAAAGTACTCATTTCCCTATTTTAATAAATGAGGTTAGTCTTATATGTGCTATGGCCTTGGTGCATCGCGTTGCTGCACCATGCACAGTCGCTATCAACTTAGCGTGCCCCACATGTGCTTTAGCGCAAAAGCGCACTAAGTGAGGTTCTACAAATAGCGTGTCATGAATTGTCAGGCATGTGATTTTCTTTTGGTGACATAAAATGATAATAGGCGGTGACTGGATCCCGTTGCGTCTTAGCCAAAGATCGGAACGACTGTTCAATTGGTAAATTAAATTGGGCAATTTTTGGAAAATTAAGGTTTCTTGATTTTAAGCTTCTCCAACCCTCATTTTGAATTTATTTTGACAGTAGCTTGCTTTTGTTCTAATGGATTATTTAATTATTCATAGTTTGTTGTTCCTGGTGACTAGCTCTTGCGAAATTGCAATTTAATTTTTGTCACTCTTATGTATTTGAGTTTTGAATGAAGGGTCTTAAAATTGTTTTATATTCAATTTTTCAAAATTGATACAAATCCAATATAATGACTAAAAAGTATGAAATAGCATCAAATTAATTTATAATTGAAAAACATAATTATCCTTATAATATTTTATCAAAGAAGAAAACATGATTCTTATAATTTATTTAAAACTATTTTAATTTATTTATTTCATATTGTTAGTATATATTTGATCCCATAAATCAATTTGTACTTTTATTTTCTAGAGATTAATTTGATAATTTTTATTTTACAATCACTTTTAATATATTTTACAATTTTAAAAATATCTATAATAATAATAGATATAACCAAACATATACTGAAAAATAATTTTCTTTTCATTTCCTTTCCTTACTTTTGTTTTTCCCCTTTCCTACAATTTTTACTCATTTTATTGACACACATACATGAAAACCATGGGTCAAAATTTCATTTCGAGTGTATATTTCGGTCAGCTAAATATGTAATAGTGTGAGGGGGAACTCACAATTTATATAACCCCAGAAATGTGAACGGGACAAAGGGACCAACCCCTAAAACGAAAGAACCAAAAGACAACAAAGCGAGAAAACCGCCAACATGCTGGCAAACTACCCACATAGGGGTACAAGTAAGAAAAAGCCCACAAACCGGGAGAACCCCATGCAAGGGTACGAAATAAATAAACCAACAAAAATGTCCAAATACCCACGCAGGGGTGGCACCAACGCAAGAGAAACCAAAGCAAAAATAGCACTTCTTCCATCAGCATCTACCATATAGTCACCGTTGAGCCCTGATGAAAAAGAGCCACTAGCACCGGAAAGTCAAGTATCAACTCCTCAAACAACCTTCAACATATATTCATCTATAAGCCCTGAGAGAAGAGATGAACTACTAGAAAATAACCCAACATCCATCACCATATAACCACTGAGTACACAAAGCAACAAAATGGCGTCCAAAGTGTAAATGACACCACCACAGAACCAGCCCCTGAAATGGACTCCATGAAGGCAACCTCAACCAAAAGGATCTCCATGTACAAGAAAATCTCTAACACCGAACAACACCAACACCTCAACCCAACAACAACCATCAAATATAGTGTGTGAAATGTGCAAAGGCATGGTTTAGTATAGAAGTGGTGATTTACTGGTATCAATTACCTGGCAGAATAAATGAGTGAAGTCCACACATGTGAGATGAATGAACTTGTCCAGTCATATAAGATGACCAGACCTACATGCAAAAATTGACTATCAGGCATTGAAAGCAAGGATAACCAAATGGTAGAATTGACAATGGATCAGGGAACTCATCCAGCAAATAAAAACAAAGGGCTTCCTATCATGCAAAGGAAATATAAGGTGTAAAGTGCAATGAGATACAACTAAAGGTTGTCCCTGAGTGAATAAGTCGGTGCAGACCAACTTACACACTGTGACCCAGACAAACAAGTGTGTGCAGTGCATTGGAGGCAAAATTTAGAAGTGGTGAGTGAAGTGGGACCTGTAAGTTAGCTAATATTGATAAAGCCATGAGAGATGGCTGAATCATGCAAAAACAAGGATAGCTAACCTCAGAGAATGCAAGTGAAAATCAAGCGATAGTAAATGAAAGGCCAGGGGTGCGGGCCAGAGAAAAAAGAGAAACACTATATGCACAGATAGTAGAACTACTCTATTTGAAATGCAGCTAAAGAACTCCCCCCTGATAGTGTATCAGAACAGTCTGATAAACTACCCTGGATATCAATATCATATAGAGGTAGATAGGGTTTATTTGGTGTGTCTAAAAGAAGGCATCTGAAATCTGTCACACCAAATAAGACCCTGTAATTTCCTATCCCCCTCACCAGGATGGAAGATGTATGATTCTTGTGAATCACATCCCAAGTTGGCTAGGTAATCAGCAACCTGATTAGCTTCCCTGTAGATGTGATTCACTGAAGAGACAAGTTTTTGTAAAAGTTTTTGAGCCTTATATAAATGATTCACAAGTTTCCAATGTACCTGCTTTTTACCTTTCAAGACCGAACACAAAACCTGAGAGTCCACCTCAACCAACACATTTGAAAGCCCAAAGGAGTCACAAAGTTCCAATCCCCTGATTAAAGCCTTCATCTCGGACTCAGTGTTTGTACACTGCCCAATAAAATCACAAAAGCTAAACACCATCTTCCCATCATCATCCCTCACAATCCCACCTAAGCTTCCAGCCCCTGGATTTCCCCTTGAACAACCATATGTATTAAGCTTAACAAAACCAGAAGGATGAAGAGACCAGTTAACCATAAAACATTTTGGGTCTAAAGGAGGTTTGACATTGATACCCCAAGATCTAAGAATACTTAAATCTCCCTTCCAATTACAAGGTCTAATTTTTGAAGTTTAGTACAAAGACTTAACCTCATAAATTGTCCTATTGATGATATTCAAAGCAGGGTGTTTCTTGTTGTGATGTTTGGAATTGTTCCTGCACTTCCATAGGTTCCAGAGGACATAGATGGCCAGTACAGACCTTAAATGACCTGGACCACAGAAAGTAGAGGAATTAACCCAAACAGACAAAAGAAACCTGGGATTGTCAGTCAAAACCTTCTTTACACCAAACAAATTAGCAAAATATTCCAAAACTTGGGAGGCCACAGACCCATTAATAAAAACATGTTGGATACTCTCAATCTCAAAACAACATTGACATTTTGATGCTAACTGAATCCCTCTGGATTGCATAACACTGTCCACAGGGATCCAGTTGTTCAAAAGCCTCCAAACGAAAATAGAAACCGAAGGCAAGACAAGAGAGTTCCACACATGCTTCATCAACAAATCAACTGGCTTCTTAAGTCTAGTAAAATTCCAAGCACTTTTGATGTTGAACAAACAATCAGGAGTGTGCTTCCAAGTAATCACATCATGTTCATTCAAATCAATATGCAGTAGGACAATATCACTCACCACATCAGCAGGCAGGCAGGAAAGGAGAAGATCCACATTCCATTCGTCATGTATAAAGAAATCACAAACTCTAAGGTTATAAACTGGGAGATTAGATATAGGCAGATATTTTAAAGGCCTGTCACTGATCCAATGATCATGCCAGAAAGATATATGCCCATTTCGTAACCCCCAGAAGACATTCTCAGAAAACAAGTCTCTAACCTTACACATACGCTTCCACACTTGAGATTTATATCTGGCATTCAAGGCAGTTTAAAAATGGTGGGACTTTGTATACTTCTGAACCATGAATCTAGACCAAATCCCATCATTTTCCCTAGCCCTCCACCAAAGCTTGTAGGAAAAGGCAGTAGCAACATCAGACAATCTCCTAACCCCTAGACCACCTTCCAAAGAGGGAAAACATATATTCTTCCAGGAAGACCAGTGGATCTTCTGACCACTGGTCTTACTCTAGAAGAATCTAGCAAAGAGTCTCTCAAGCTCAACTAACAGCCCAGTGGAGGGAAAGATGACCTGTAAAGTATAAGTGGGAATAGAAGTGAGCACACTTTTCAAGAGCACAAGTTTACCACCAGGGGAGAGGGACTTGGTCTCCCAACCAGTCAGTCGAGATCTAATCTTAGCCAATAAGGGGTCAAAAAAAGCCATGTTTTTCTTCCCTTTAAACAAAGGGGCACCGAGGTACTCTAAAGGAAGACTATCCATAAGAAAACCAGAAATGGTTTTAATATGGGCCCTAGCTCTCCTATGACAACCCTTCCCAACAATAATCTTACTCTTCTGCGGATTGACAGCCTGTCCAGACACCCGAGAGTAGTAATCAAGAAAGTGCATGATCTTAGCAATGGACCTATATGTGGACTTTGCAAAAATTATGCAATCATCCGCATAAGCCAAGTGAGACACAAAAAAACCCCCATTAGTGAAATACTGAATATCAGGATGGTCAAGAAACAGTTTATTCAGACCCCTAGACAAAAACTCCGAAGCCAAAATAAACAAAGTGGGAGAAATGGGATCTCCCTGCCTAACCCCTCTCCTAGAACGAAAGAAACCAGCAGGCTGGCCAATAAATATTGAAAACTTTTCGAGAATTTTTCGAAAATGTTTTGGGAATACAAGAAAATGTTGTAAAAAAAGTAATTAAATTAAGAAATGTAACATAGTTTACGGCAAAATAATAGTTTCAGAATTACACCTTATTTTCGTTTCCGTTGATTCAATTTAAAAGTTTCGGAATTACACCTTATCTCACAAAAATTCTGAATTCATTTCTCCCCCTTTATCGGACAAAAAAAATCTGAATTCATTATTCTCGGAAAGCATGCTTTGTTTTTCCACCAAATTTTTGAATTTTTTAAATTGTCTTATATTCTTATAACATGTCCCCAAATGCAACCCGACCAGGGGAAAGTCTCCTTTCAAACTCAGAAGAGATGATAGGATTTTGTTGAGAAAGCTCCGAGCTAATATTCACATCGGCCAAACGTACGGAAGGGACAACAGAAGTCTGAGTCCCCGACTTTTTAATGTTCTGAAATCAAGGAGGATCCTCCGAGGGCCCCTCGTTGCGTGATCTCTTAGGTTTAGGGTTTCTGCTATTATCACGTGAAGAATGCTTTGAGGTGTTACCGAAGAGATTACTCATACTCAGAAATTAAAAAATGATTTTAACTATCGAGAAAGCTTATCGACCTCCCTTGAGAGAATATTCTATCGGAATTGAGTAAGTGCGGTAAATAGCGAGTGAACTTTTTACCGTATGTATTTATACTAAATGAAAAGACGCGACAGACCCTAAGGACGGGCGCGAAATAGAGAACCTAGCCAATGAAAAAACGCACGAATTCGAAAAGACATAAACATAATGATTACGCCTGAGTTAAAGATTTATGTCTGAATTATCATAATTAATGGAGAAGCTGAAACATCACGCATGAAGAATACAAATCGTCTTATTCAAAAGGATAAAAGAGTAATGTTACAAATTATACAGTAATAATCAAAATTTATTTTTCGCCACTATCCAAAGTCCTTTGGTCGCTCCCTAGCACGACATGATCGCCAGCCGGAACATCCTGATCGCCAATTGTTCCTCCTTCATCATCGGCATTATTCATAACTTCAGGATTCTCCTCCTCTGTTGTGTCACATATTTGTATATAAACTAATGATTATGAATGTAACAACAAAATAACTCTTTTTTTGGTTTTTCTGTAATTAAATGATCAAATAAACTGTAAATAGCAAGATTAAAGAGAATAAGGGAGAAAGATACCAACAGAAATAGCAAGATAGACAGAATCAGAGAAAGGAGGCAAGGAATGATTTAATAATAATTTTCTGGATAAAGAAAACGGCACAATACCCCAGATGGGTATATATAGTCTAACTTGTAGGGTAACCCTAAAAAGTAGGTGACCTGGAAATAACACATTTTCCTTAGGTAAAATAAAAGACAAAAAAAGAAAATGCCATTGACTAATCTGCCCCTTTCCCTTAAGTTATCTGCCATGTCTCATTTGGTAATTTCATTAAGGAACTCTCCCAGAGTCAACTTGGGTCTTTCCCTTTTGTCTTCATTCCCGTAATCGACCATTCCTTCCAGAACTTCATCCTTCTCGTCGACCATAGCCATCCCTCCTTGCCATATCTCCTTACCAACCTCCATCTCCTCCTGCCAATCCTTCCTCTTCTTCTCTTTTATACCCTTTTCTGTCATCATCCTCACATTGCCCCCCCTTCTGTCGATTCTTGTCCCCATGAATCAAAATCTGGAAATTGATTGCGGATGTGACTCAGATCTTCCCATGTAGCTTCTTCAGCAGTGCAATTCTCCCACTATATGAGCAATTGAGGAACAGATGAGTACCCTTTCTTCGTAACCCTAGTTCCCAATATCTTGCCAGGGTAGACACTAACATCGTTTGCAATTCCTTGTGGCAGGTGCTCCAGAGGTGGTTGATCCCTCTTGCGGTGCTTCTTCAGCAATGAGACGTGGAAGACTGGGTGTATCTGAGACTCAGCAGGAAGCTTCAACAGGTACGCCACCTTTCCAACCTTCTTGAGAATTTCATACGGACCGTAGTATTTGGGGGATAATTTGAGGTTGCGTCTTGCTGCTACTGAATTTTGTCTCTAAGGTCGCAGCTTTAGGTAGACAAACTCCCCCTCCTCAAACTGCCTATCACTCCTCCCTTGATCTGCATACTGCTTCATTCTGCTTTGAGCAGACTCTAAGTTGTTCTTTAGCACCCTTACCATCCTAGCTCTTTCTTTAAGTAGATCACCCAAGTCAGGATGCACATCCTGTAAATATCCCCCCAACTGCAGTTGAGGTGGCTTATATCCATAGAGGCTCTCAAAAGGGCTCATCTTAGTACTGGTATGATAATTAGTATTCTACCAGTACTCAGCTAAGGAAAGCCACTTAGTCCACAGTTTAGGCTTGTCCATTGTCATACCCCTTGAGTAATTTTCCACACATTGGTTTAGCCTTTCTGTTTGTCCATCTGTTTGTGGGTGGTATGCAGAACTGAGCTTCAAGGTAACCTTAGCTAACTTGAATAACCCTTGCCAGAACTTGCTAGTGAAAATCACATCCCTATCAGTAACTATATCATTGGGCATACCATGCAGCTTGTAGATGTTATCCAGAAACACTTTGGCCACTGTCTCATATGTGAATGGATGCTTCAAAGCTATGAAGTGCCCATATTTGGTGAACCTGTCCACTACAGTGAGTATTGTAGTTTTTCCTTCTGAGGCAGGAAGGCCCTCAATAAAGTCCATACCAATACTTGACCAAGCTTGGGGAGGTATTGGGAGTGGGTTTAGCAGTCCTGGATAAGGAACATGCTCACTCTTACTCCTCTGACAAATGTCACATGTCTTGACAAAGTCTTCAATATCCTGTTTCATTTTATCCCAGTGAAAGTAAGCTTTTACCCTTTTTGTAGTACCTGTTATACCTGAGTGACCACCAAGGGGTGAGTCATGCATGGCTTCTATAACAGCTATCCTCAATTTAGAGTTGCCTCCCAAACATATCTTCCCCTTGTAAGGTATAGTCAGGGAATGCTGATTTGTTCATAGCTTTGGCTGCAATAATCTCCTTCAGATAAGTATCTTCATTGTAGGCTTCTTCAACCTCCTGCACCCATTCTGGAATAACTGTGGTTATCCCAAAAGTTTCACCCTCTATCACTTCTTCTTCCCTCTCAATTCTGGACAAGGCATCAACTGCCTTGTTCTCCTTTCCCTTTTTATACACCACCTCATAGTCAAACCCCAACAGTTTAGAGATCCATTTGTGTTGCATAGTAGTTGTCAGCTTCTGTTCCAACAAATATTTGAGACTCTGTTGATCACACCTAATCTGGAAATGATTCCCTTGTAGATAATGCTTCCATTTAGTAACAGCCATGAGAACAGCCAATAACTCCTTCTCATATATGGACAGCCCCTGGTTTTTTGGTCCTAGTGCCTTGCTGAGAAATGCAATAGGTTTTCCTCCTTGCATTAGTACTGCACCCAACCCATAATTGTTGGCATCAGTTTCTACCACAAAGGATTTGGTGAAGTCTGGTAAGGCCAGCACAGGAGCCTTTGTCATTGCATCCTTTAGTGTTTCAAATGCAGTATTTGCCTTCTCATTCCATAGGAATGCATCTTTCTTCAGCAGATCAGTGAGTGGTTTGCTAATGACCCCATGTCCTTGTATGAATTTCCTGTAATATCCAGTTAACCCTAGGAACCCCCTCAAAGCCTTAACATTCTTAGGTACTGGCCAGGATCTCATACTCTCTATTTTTTATGGTTCAGTAGATACCCCTTCTCCTGAAACAATGTGGCCCAAGTATTCCAAACTGGTTTCCCCAAAACTGCATTTGCTCTTTTTGGCATATAATTCATGTTCCTTAAGTAGGTTCAATGTCAACTTAAGGTGTCTTAAATGATCCTCCCAACTCTGGCTGTAGACTAGTATATCATCAAAGAATACTAGTATAAACTGCCTCAAATAAGGCTCAAAAACCCTGTTCATCAATGATTGAAAGGTAGAAGGTGCATTGCAAAGCCCAAAAGGCATTACTAGGAATTCATATTGACCATTGTGTGTCACAAAACTGGTTTTGTAAATATCTTCCCTCTTCATTCTAATTTGGAAGTATCCTGGCCTCAAATCCAACTTAGAAAAATATTTTGAACCATAGAGCTCATCCAATAACTCATCTATAACTGGAATAGGAAAAACATTTTTTTCAGTTAATGAATTCAAGTACCTGTAATCCACACAAAGCCTCCAGCTGCCATCTTTCTTCTTCACTAGTATAACTGGTGAAGCATATGGGCTCTGGCTAGGTTGTATAATCCCTTCCAGCAGCATTTCCCTTACAATCTTTTCAATTTTCCCCTTTTGAACATATGGGTATCTGTATGGGTACCCTTTCTTAGGCTGGGCATCCTTCTTCAAAGTAATCTGGTGTTCAGTGGCCCTCTTGGGGGGTAGTCCCTCAGGCTCCAGGAACACTACTTCAAACTCCTTTAAGATCTCCTGCAAATTTTGATCAACGGGTGTGGCTGCTAGAACAGAGTCAGCAGTCAGTGAGTACACCCATCCACACAGGGTTATGTCCCCAGCCTTAATGCTCTTCTCTAAACTCTCAGCTGAAATCAGTTTAAGTTCTGAAGTGCCCTTTGCAGCCACTAAAGATAATTTCCTGTCCCCCTGAGTAATGGTCATTCTCATATTTAGATAGTCATATTCTACAGGGCTGTGATCCCTTAGCCAATTTCCCCCCATCACCATGTCACAACCCCCCAGTTTGAGTAACCTGACAGGGTATTGAAACTGGTGACCCTGTATCTCCCACTTAAAGTCCTTGCATATGCTTCTGCTGAACAATTTACCTCCCCAGCTACGGTTATCATCATAGGTGTAGTTGGTTCCAACTGGCACCCCATTTTCACACACATATTCTCATCTATGAAACTGTGGGTTCTACCATTATCAATCAGGACCTGCGTTCCTACCCCATAAGCTTTAGCTTTTACCCTGAAGGTGTTCAACCCTATGTTCCCTGACATAGCATTTAATGACAATGTTATGTCTTCAGTAGATACCTCTTCATCTAATGTCATAGGCGAACCTTCATCCTGCTCATATGCAGACTCCTCCTCCTCAGTCATGATCAGGAATATCTGCCTGGTTTTACACCTATGTCCAGGGCTATACACTTCATCACAGTTGTAGCATAGGTTTTTCTCCCTTCTTGCCCTCATTTCAGCTGAAGTGAGTAACCTTCTAGGTAGGTCTCCTCCATTTCCTTCACCAGGCTGAACCTTGTTATATACTACCAGGGCCTTAGAGTTGCTATTATTACCTTGCTGCATTGGCTTAGCAGGGTAGCTAACATTGTAATTAGGCTTATTGATGCTCTTACTTCTCCTAGTAAGTGCATCATTTGTCATCTCTTGCTTCCTAGCCATGGACAGGGCTTCCTCATATGATTTAGGCTTCATGCTCATTCACTGACCCTGTTTGCTTAAGGTTATGGAATTCTACTACCACCATGTCAGGATCAATATCTTCAAACCTATTCAATACTGCTTCAGCCATCTCTTCCCAAGAGATATCCTCCCTGTCCTTGCTAAACCCTTGATACCATAACTCTGCTCTCCTTGTCATGTGTATTGCTGCAAAAGTGCTTTTACAGTTGTCAGGTATGGTATTAATGATGGAAAAATACCTATTACACCTCCTAACCCAACTCCTAGGACTGTCCCCATCAAATGGAGGAAAGTGTATCCTCTGAAATGAGCTGGCCACATTGTTTGTGCTCATGTTAGATGTCCCAGATGCCTTATATGACTGTCCTAAGCTCCTGGCCGCAGTAAAGGGTGTATGTCTCCTTTCAGGTGTTGGTAGTAACCTATCTCTTCCAACACTCCTTACCCTGCTTTCACTTTGCATATGAGCTGACATAGTTTGTAGCTGCATTTGCATAGCTCTAATACTAGCGTCTACAGCTGTTAAGGTGTTGTTTAGTCCATTTTGATTCTCTTGTAGCTCATTTACTGCTGTTTGAATATTTCCCTGAACCTGATGCATTTCTTCTATTTGGTCTTGCAGCACTTTTCTCTGGCCCTTCTCATCTGCTATCAAAGATAGAATCTCTTTTGCACAGGTTCCCTCAGCCATTGATTGATCCGAGAACCGCCTGCTCTGGATACCAAATGTTGTGTCACATATTTGTATATAAACTAATGATTATGAATGTGACAACAAAATAACTCTTTTTTTTGGTTTTTCTGTAATTAAATGATCAAATAAACTGTAAATAGCAAGATTAAAGAGAATAAGGGAGAAAGATACCAACAGAAATAGCAAGATAGACAAAATCAAAGAAAGGAGGCAAGGAATGATTTAATAATAATTTTCTGGATAAAGAAAACGGCACAATACCCCAGATGGGTATATATAGTCTAACTTGTAGGGTAACCCTAAAAAGTAGGTGACCTGGAAATAACACATTTTCCTTAGGTAAAATAAGAGACAAAAAAAGAAAATGCCATTGACTAATCTGCCCTTTTCCCTTAAGTTATCTGCCATGTCTCATTTGGTATTTCATTAAGGAACTCTCCCAGAGTCAACTTGGGTCTTTCCCTTTTGTCTTTATTCCCGTAATCGACCATTCCTTCCAGAACTTCATCCTTCTCGTCGACCATAGCCATCCCTCCTTGCCATATCTCCTTACCAACCTCCATCTCCTCCTGCCAATCCTTCCTCTTCTTCTCTTTTATACCCTTTTCTGTCATCATCCTCACATCCTCACTCTCTTGATCAGCAAAATTATTGTCAACTTCGGGATTGATGTCTGAAGAAGGAGTAGGCAGAGGTTCTCCAAACTCCTCGACCAGATGAGCCAATGGAAAATATTGGTATTTAACACTGGGAAGATCGGATGAAAAATACTCCTCGCCATAACGATTGAGGCTAACATGCGTGGCCCTGAAGTACTCCTTCCGACGATCCTCGATCAATCCCATAGCGACCATCTGATGGATCGCTTTCATAAAAGTACTTTCAAGAAGGGGACCAACCTTCTTATATACCAAAGCAGTATGAACAGGAGAATCGATGAACTTGCGAATCACTTTTTCACCAGGATTTCTACCATATCGGTCAGTAAGTCCGCTAAGAGGAAGATCCTTCTCATACTCATCCAAGGAAGCCTGAAGACTAGCGACCTGCAACTCCAGCTCGCTGATACGAGTAGTACTTTGAATTTGATAATTTCCCAGCTCCTTAGCCAGCTGGTTAGCCCGCTCTTGGGCGCGAGAAGTCTACAAAATATTGCTTAAAATTTCGGGGTCATCGGTCCCCGTAACATGAGAAACTCTGATTGGAAGTGGAAGGGGGGAGGACGTAGAAAGACCGGCCTCTGAAGCAGGAGCTTTCTGAAGCAATGCCTTATTCCTTTCCTCAAGAAATGAGCTTCCAAAGAGCAGCTTCGTAAGCGTATTACATCAGACAAGTACTAGTCTGAGGAAATCATATGAATAAATCGATGAGTAGAAAATCCATTAAGAAAGTTAAGAAGAAGTGTATGTAATAGAATATACCTTCTCGGCATAAAGAGAAGCCTTCTGTAACTTCTCCAAGGGATCCTTACGGAGCAACTTATTGATATCACGTGTAAAAACACCAGAGAGAAGGATACGAGTAGCCTTATCGACCGCGTTCTCATTCTCGTCATGAATCAAAGAATCATTCTCGGGGTAACCAGCCGCCCTCTTTTCCTGTAAATGATCTTCGATCATCTCAACGACAGTAGACTTCGAGTGCTGTTCGTTAAGCAAAGATAGGTCCTCACCGGAGCGACCATAGTATTGTTTTCTCCTTTTAACTGGCGTGTCGGTAGGATGGGTCATCAACCAGCTGCGACAACCACGGATACCAAGGGAAGTTCTGAGCTGGAGAGGAGTATAACCCTGTCCAGTCCTTGGATGATCCGTAGTATGTGAAGGCGAAGGTTGCAGAGGAGTTTCTTGAGAAGAATCTGGAGATTCCTCTCTATCCTCAGAATCATGGCCAAAATCCAATTTTCTCTTTTTTGACACTCTTTGTTCGCTTGGATGGTTCTCCACTGTTTTGGTGGATTTTGACAGAACCATTTTTCCTTTTGAAGTGTGCCGGGAATTCTCTACCATGAAAGCTGAAGAAAACGAACTCCCGTTAAATAAACTACTCAAAGAAAATATAAAGTAAATGCAATAATGAAATATAACGCTTACTAAGCGATTGTGAGGAAGAAGAGATAGGAAAGGTGTGAGGACTCAGGCCCGCCTTACGAAGAAAGGCCTCTCCAATAAGAAGGGCACATTGGTACTTGTCAGCACGCATCTCCACTATCTCATCCACTAACTTTGGATCGTCAGGAATAAATTGGCCCGTAACGGAGCGACCACCAGAAATCCACTTAGAATCATGATCCCACGAGAATGGCTTGGTAGAACCATCTGCTAAGACAATATACGAAGGGGACATACAAAGAAAAAGTGAGATATAAAAAATAGATCGACTAGACTTTTGACTAGCAAAAAAGTATCCGTGATTGGAAGAACTAGAAATATTGAAACGAAACAACTGAGTAAAATTACGAAGAGAATGTTGAAACCCTTTTGCAATCATCAGGACAGAAAAATAAACGACAAAAGCTACGGAATTGGGAACCAGTTGCGTCAAAGAGACGCTGAATATCCTTAAAATATCAAGGAATAAGGCAGACAGAGGAAGACGGAGACCATGATTGAAATGGGCAGTGTAAAAAGCCCGACAACCTTCCGGCGGAGAGGTAACCCTATTAGAAGGAGATAGAAGAATAATCTCAGAACCCTCCGGGAAATATTTTGCATAATTACCCGTGACCTCATGGAAAATCTCATCGGTATACGCACAGGAAAGGTTCTCGATCGGATCAGAAACTTGGGGAACGGTACCCTTGCCTTTCTTAGCCTTGGCTGCGACCTCGGCGTCAGATATGATCCGCACTTTAAAAGTGTATTTGTCAGGAATAATTATCTCAGATACTCCAATTTGTACTGATGGAGGGCTAGGAGAAGCCCCCACATCGATAACATGAGTGACTTGTTCAACAGAAGAAGATGAGGTGTTCTTCGAAATAGAGGCCCTGTTATTTAAATCCTCGAAAAAAAATGGTCGATGAATACAATATATTGGAAGAATTATCGAGTAAGAAAATTACTGCGAGAAAATGGAAGGTGGAAAGTTAAAAATAGGTGAAACAGCGATCGCCTATTTATATAAAAGGCCGAAAAAACGCTTAAAACCTTTGTGACTAATCATATTCCCGCCAACCAATGAAGAAAAACCGTCTCCTCGAAATGAAACAACGCTACAGTTCGGAAATAATAAAACGACTATCTATGAAATGCAGCACTCTTTTCCTTGCTTAGGATTTTTTCCCACTGGGTTTTTTCCAAGTAAGGTTTTTAACGAGGCACAGTTCATAGAAAATACAGTCGTGTGAGACCATCTACTTCTACGAGCTTCTACTACGAATCCGCTCGAAGAAGTGAGGGAGTACTTATGGGGGCTGTTTTACACCCCATATAATACTCGGATCGACTCGAAGACATCAGATCGGTTCTACCATACAAGCTCATTCGGGATCATCCATCGACCCTATCAGAAACGATTATCCTTGGCGAACCAGACTACAATCCTGACTCAAGAAGGATAGATATGCCGAGTCCTAGTAGGATTATGTTTCCTTGTATGCTTAGGGTTTACATCTTATAAATACCTAGATCAACATTGTATTACAATTCAGAACTTACGCCTCCATACTTGGGCAATCTGATAATAAATTTATAGAAAAGCTTTTGCTATACTATATTCAATAGTCATCATCTTGTGTTCTTATTTGTTCTTTACATATTGTTCTTTCTTGAGATTGATCCATCCGGAATAAAGTAACTAGGCCCTATAATACATATAAACCTAACCCCGTAAAACTCATTATTAATTTAATCAAATCATACAAAAAACGGTTAAATCAGTTGGCGCCCACCATGGGGCTAAGTTAATTATTCGATAGACATATGGCTCGCCCAAGGAAGAACGCTCGTAACGAGGCAAGAAGTAACACGACGCATCCACATCTCACGTCTGATGACTTACAGAACGATACGAATAATAACGTTCCAATCGTCAACCATGAAAATAATCAAAGAACAAGTGATCAACTACCGAACCAGGAGGAACGTCAATGGATCCGTGTTCAAAACTCTCAAGGACAACAAGAGATTGCCGCCAATGTGATTCCGGAAGCCCCCGTGGCTCCAACAATCCCTGTTCCTCTGCCGGATACACAGGAGAAACTAAGACAGATCGCTATGCTATTCAACTCACTATATCCAGGGAAAATACTAGTCCCCGAGCAGGTGCCCAGAGACCCTAGAACTACTAGGGCAAATCCTGTTTGGAGAGTTGCAAGGCAGGTCGATCAAATGTTCGAGCAAGCAGATAGCCCTATGAGCGAACAGCGATCCTTGCACAGTCCACAACGGAGCGATACGAAACCAACCGATGAGCGGATCCGAAGAAAAATAGATCGGACGAAGCCACGACCAACCCGCTGAAGATCAAAAGAACATACCATAATTCCCTATGAGAATGACGTCGTGGACACAATTCCTAATCGACAAGAGTTGTCTGCATCTTGGAAAGAAAGATTGAGAAGATGGTACAGGAGCGTCTAGAACAACGTCTACGGACCGTTCAAAATCTGTGGGCCAGAAGCACAGAGCTCCAAGAAAGCCTAGCAGCGTGCTCCCCCTTTTGTAGGGAGATAAAAGAAGCTCAATCATCCGGCCAGGTTCCGGGACGATTACCAAGATACGATGGAACCACCGATCCCGATGATTATATATACAGCTTCACGAATATTATGAATTTATATGCTCACTCGGTGGAATACACCGCCAAATTAATGGTTACCACATTTGAAGACTAGCTTTGGATTGGTTCACAAAACAACCCACCAACTCCATCTTCAGTTTTCGTGAACTATGCAATAAACTGACCCAACAATTTGCTAGCCAGAAAAGACAGAAACTGCCGATGAGCTACCTTGGAACCATCCATAAACAAGAAGGAGAGTCCTTGTGAAACTGGTTGGCAAGATTTAACGTGGAATTGTTGAAAATTGATTCCCCAAACATCGACTACATAATCTCCATCCTCTTCGATCTCACCAAAAATAGGCAATTCGGAAATGCTCTTAGTAGAAAGCAGCCGAGAACTTTTGCGGATATTATGACCATGGCATCAAAATACATGACTCAAGAGGAGATGAACTCTTTCAAAGATAAGAATAGAAACAAAGCTCCCGCCGCCGGATCGAGGCGGCAAGATAAAGCTCCTGCTTCAAGACCTACGGATTACGATCGATCCTTCAGAAAAGGAAATGTCTTTCAATGATTAGAATACAATCGGAACGATCAGGATAAAAGACCTAATGTCTATCCTATATCAAGGTCAGCCGAACCGGCTAACAGGAATCGAATAAACCAGGTAAAATACCACCGACTAACTGTTCCTATCGAAGAAATTCTTGTAGTACTAGAAAGGAACAATTGGATTCCACCGGCGAAAAGAATAGCACAACCTAGGCCCGGTGCGCGAAACTACAATCTATATTATAGGTGATGAGGGGTAAATTGGGCTCGAACCTTATTAGCAGCATAATGAGGTCGAACACCATCTTTTTCGATCTCTGGAATATGTATCTGATCCGGGGAGACAAGATCCAGCTTAACTATACGACAGAAGTTTAGGGTCCGGAATCACTGTTGGGCCGATCTCAGGCCCAGGCCTATGGGCCGAGTAATACAAGCATGTGGGTGGTTCACCTGGTCCGGAATTTCAACTATAAATACCCCAAGCATTTATGACGACGACACAACTTCCCAGGTGCTCTCACTTCAAAACAGCTGCTCGGACTCACTTGGGAATATTAGTATAGGCTAGCACGTATATATTTCGCCCTCTAGCTTGTACGGCATCCAATGATGCTCGAATAGGACTCCTAATTATTGTAACTTGTACTCAATCACATCGAATACAATATTATTGATCTTTCTCTTCTATTTGTTTGCGTTCATAACATATTGTGTATCGCCTTACTCGAACCAACGAAAACGCGTAAGATCAATTGGCGCCCACCGAGGGGCATTATTCGAGTATTAGACCGAAATATGCCTACTACGAGGAGAAATACGTACAACCGTGGGGAACCCTCTGTTGCAGCAGGAGCGCAGAATTCGGTCAATAATGAGCCCGATAATTTGTCGCGGGCGGCTCAGCAGCAGGAGGTTCCACCGATTATACCGCAGGATAACGTTCCAATTCACACGACAGTTGGAGATCTAAGGTCCATCATAGGCACGATGTGTCGAGAATTTCTGAATGGGGGAAGGGCTGATCAGTCACCTGTAGATCAGCCTGCAGCTCACGCGAGGCCCGAAATACCATTTTCGAACGTCCAGAGGGAAAACAGTGTACTGCGATCTATATCGCATGCACCAATGACAAACCCTCCTCGGGGTGTACCATCTCGATCAGAAATTCCACCAAGATCAGTACATGATGTGGAAGATTCAATAGTGGGGGAGAGCCACCCTTCTGGTATGATTAAGGACAAGAAATCGACCTACAAAAGAGTTACTGATATCGAACTGGAAAAAATAGTCCAAGAAAGAGTGGCTAAGGAGTTGGAGAAGGAAGGTACGTTGATAGGAATTCCTCGTGACAACATCGCCAATAGGCGAGCGGGAAATGTTCCCAATAGAGAGAGTCTGCGAGACAGAGAGGTTTCGAACAGTATTATGCGTTGTTCCCCATTTTGTCGAGAAATACGCGAAGCCCGAAATGCGGAAACGGTACCAACCAGACTCCCACGGTACAACGGGACTACCGACCCTAGCGAGCACATTAACAGCTTTATTAATGTGATGAACTTGTATGGACATTCTGAGGATTTTTGCTGCAAAATCATGGTTACTACCTTCGAGGGAATTGCCCTCGACTGGTTTGGAAAGTTGCCACCTAACTCAATATTTTCCTTCGAGGAATTTTGCGATAAATTAAAACATCAATTTGCTAGTCAGAGGAAACCAAGATTACCTGCTAATCATCTGGGAACTGTAAAACAATTGGAGGGAGAAACTTTGAGGCAATGGTTAGCAAGATTCAGTATCGAGCTTCTCAAAGTGGACACTCCACAGATTGAATACCTCTCCTCATTAATGTTCAAACTGACAAGAAGTACTCAGTTCGGGAATGCCTTATGTAGAAAACAACCGAAATCCTTTGAAAGAATTATGGAAATCGCAGAAAAGTACATGATTCAGGAGGAAATGAATAAGCTGAAAAGCTCGAATGCTGTAAAACTTCCTTTGAACAAGAAACAGGATCGGGCCCCTGTCCCAAAGCCCGATGATTACGGAGGATCAAACAGAGGGTCTGTTTGGCAAAGAATCAACACTTACAAACCAAATATGCCACCCCAAGGGCCAAATCCCTATGGACCTTCCTATGAACGAGCTCGACCTCCTAGATCGGGAAAAATCCAATTTACTGAACTTAACAGCTCAAAGGAAGAAGTGTTAACCGTACTAGAAGAAGGAAATCTAATTCCTGAGGCTCAAAGAATCACGCAGGCAAGGCCGGGTACGTTAGGTTACGACCAATACTGTCGGTATCATCGGGCTCGGGGGCACAGCACCGAAAATTGTTACCAATTGAAAGTTGAGATCGAGAAATTAATCGCACAAGGAAAACTAAAGGAATTTGTCAAGGGGAACAACTATAACAATCGTTATAGATCGAGAAGCCCCAGGAAGTTTATTACTCAGTCGAAGCAAGGTCGAAATCAAACGGAAGAACGATCGAACGGAGTGATAAACATGATTGCTGGAGGACCAGCATGGGGAGATAGCAGAAATGCTAGAAAAAGAACGCTGAGGTCAATAAGGGCTGGGGTCTCTACAAAGAGGGAAATTCTATCCTTTTAATTTCCCTCCATGGAAAATCAAGTCGTAAGTTTCAGTGAAGCCGATCGACCTGCGGATGTCAACTAGGATGTAAACGAAGATGATCCGGATTTTTCCATGGTATTGACATTAAAGATTGCCAATTTTGAGGTCAAGAGAGTACTGGTTGATAATGGGAGCTCGGCCAATATTATCTCCTCAGAAGCTCTCACAAGAATGAACCTTTGCCACCCGCGGCTGGATAAGGTAACCACTCCTTTGGTTGGTTTTGGGGGATCGGAGATCGTCCCGCTGGGGACCATTCTTTTAAGCACAACTTTAGGAACCAAGCCGAAGAACATAACAAGAATGATCAAATTCCTAGTGGTAGATACGTCATTCGCCTAAAATGCTATATTAGGAAGACCAGCGCTGAACATTTTCAAAGCAGTTGTATCTACCTATCACCAAAAGATAAAGTTCCCGACTGAAGGAGGAGTAGGGGAAATGAGGAACGACCAATACATGGCCTGGGAATGCTATAATTCATCTTTAAGCATTAAAAAGAAAGTGGAACCCGAACTCCCAATTAAGAGAAGAGCAGCGGAATTGGAACCTGGCATAGACTCCACAATTCCTGACTAAGAGAAATTACAAGGAAAGAAGGAAAAAATATCGACATGAGTGTGCAGGCGCCCGGTCACAAAAAAGTAACTCTAGTTCCGGGATCCCCTGAGAAATTCACCAAAATCGGAACGGAATTAAGTGAAGGCATGGAAACCATGCTCATCGAATTCTTACAAAAAAACGTGGACGTTTTTGCCTGGAGCTCGGACGATATAATTGGAATCGACCCACGGGTGATAACACATTCATTAAATATCGACCCAAAGGCAAAACCGGTAAGGCAAAAGAAGCACAATCACGGTCGCGAAAAGGACAAAATAATCAATGCAGAGGTCGATAGATTACTAGCAGCGGGTCAGATCAGGGAAATAAAATTCACATAATGGCTATGTAATGTGGTTCTAGTTTCTAAGGGTGAAAAGATCGAAAACAAATGGAGAATGTGTAATGATTTTACGGATCTAAACAAACTATGCCCAAGAGATCCGTATCCATTGCCTCGGATCGATATGCTTGTAGACTCAACCGCGGGGTTTGTGTTTTTCAGTATGATGGATGCTTTCCAAGGGTTCTATCAGATCTTTATGAATGAAAGAGACCAGGATAAAACAGCGTTCATCACCGAACGAGGGGTCTACTGCTTCATAGTCATGCCTTTTGGCTTAAGAAATGCAGGCGCAACTTACCAAAGGTTAGTCAATATGATGTTTAAAGATTTGATCGGGGAAATTATGGAAGTTTATGTAGATGATATGCTCGTAAAGAGTATGACGGAGGAGGACCACATCAACCATCTTGGTCGGTGTTTTGGGATACTAAGGAAATATGGAATGAAGTTGAATCCTGCTAAGTGCACTTTTGGCGTACGATCAGGAAAATTTCTCGGATATCTCGTCCATGAAAGAGGCATCGAAGCAAATCCCTAGAAGATTCGAGCAATTACTGATTTACATCCGCCAAGGAAGCTCTCAGATGTTCAAAGCCTAATCGGGAAGATTATCTCATTGAATAGATTCATCTCGCGATCTGCTGACAAGAGTTTATCCTTCTTCAAACTGTTGCGCAAATCTAAGAATTTCGAGTGGAACGAAGAATGCGATAAGGCGTTCGAAGACCTAAAGGCATACCTAACCTCACCACCAATGCTAGCCAAGCCATCTAAGGGAGAACCTCTATATTTATATATAGCTGTGTCAGAAGAGGCTATTAGCTCGGTCTTAGTAAAGCTCGATAAGTCCGAGCACAAGCCAGTGTACTATTTGAGCAAATTATTGCAGGGTGCGGAGAAAAATTACTTGGAAATTGAGAAGTTCGCGCTGGCCTTGGTAGTAGCTGCGCGGAGGTTAAGGCCTTATTTTCAAACATACAAGATCATTGTATTAACAAATCAGCCTCTAAGACAGGTCCTATCAAAGCCTGAAGCATCCGGCAGATTGATAAAATGGGCAGTGGAGCTGGGTCAATTCGAGATTGAATATCAACCACGGGTTGCTATAAAGGCACAGGTTTTGGCCGACTTCATAGTCGAGTCAACAGGTATTCTGAATGCGGAAGAAGGGGCAGTCTCTGAGGTAAAAATGGTCGAAAAAGCAGAAGGTCAGGCATGGCTAATGCACGTGGATGGTTCTTCGACCAGGGAAGGAGGTGGAGCAGGAATTCATTTTCAAGGACCCAATGGTGAGGACCTGAGTTATGCTATCACTTTGGACTTTGTTTTACTAACAACGAAGCGGAATATGAAGCATTGATCGCGGGATTGGAGATGGCCATAAAGGCAAAGGTAAAATCAATTGTGGTATTAACTGATTCTGAACTCGTTCATAGACAGGTGAAGGGCACTTACGAGGCCAGGGAGTTCAATATGATTAAGTATCTGAGTAAAACAAAGAAATTGATCTCCGAGTTCGACAAATTTGATATTCAGCATATACCAAGGGAGGAAAATATTTGGGCAGATCTATTATCAAAATTCACAGGGCTTGCTGATGGGAAAAATGAAAGAATAATCACATGGTTATTATCAAATACATCTGCTATCGAACTAGATGTGATTCCCTCAGTCGATGTCATGGAAATCGATGAGCCTAAGAATTCCTGGATCGACCCCATTGTTGCTTATCTCAAAGAGGGGAAGCTTCCAGAAAACTCAAACGAGGCTCGAAGGATCAAATACCGAGCGCCCTCGTTCACTCTAGTCGACGATCGACTCTATAAACGATCTTCTTCTGGAATTTTATTAAAATGTGTCTCCGAAATACACTATGATGCTATCTTAAAAGAAGTTCACGAGGGAGAGGCAGGGAGTCATTGCGGCGCTTGAGCATTAGCTCTTAAATGTTCAAGATCAGGTTATTATTGGCCGACTCTTTTTTCTGATTCTGTTGATTATGTGAAGAAATGCCACCATTGCCAAATTCATTCGAATTTGATCCATCAACCTGCCGAACACCTGCACTCAATTCCGATCTGTTGGCCTTTTGACAAATGGGGCATCGATATCGTGGGACCTTTTCCGACAGCAAGAGCCCGGAAAAATTATGTGTTGGTGGCAGTCGAATATTTCAGCAAATAGGTCGAGTGCATCGCTCTAACAAAGATCACTCAGTTCCAAGTTATAAATTTCTTGTGGAAAAATATTGTTTGCAGGTTTGGAATTCCCAAGATTTTGATATCTGATAACGGAACGCAGTTCGCCGGGAGAAGGATCACAGAATGGTGTGAAAAATTCGGTATACAGCAGAATTTCGCTTCAGTGGGACACCCTCAGGCAAATGGACAAACTGAAGTTGTGAACAGAGAGATCGTTCGATCTCTGGAAAAGCGCCTATCTGAAGCAAAAGGAAAATGGCTTGATGAACTGCCAGGGGTATTGTGGGCCTATAGAACTACAGTCAAAGCTGCAACAGGAGAAACTCCATTCAGTCTGGTCTACGGATCGGAGGCTGTTATTCCGATCGAGAGCCTCGTACCTTCTCCCAGGGTCGAGTTTTATGATCCCAAGGAAAATCAATCTTTGAGGGAAATGGAAGTCGATCATGCAGATGGTCACAGGGACAGGGCGAGGTTGAAAATTCAGTCCACTAAATCTAGCATGGAAAAATCCTATAATCGAAATGTTCGAATCCGAACATTCAAGGTGGGAGATTTGGTGCTCAAGAAGGTAGAAGTATCGAAGCATGTTGGAAAACTTCAACTTAATTGGGATGGCCCCTTTGTGATTGTCGAGGTTGGAAATAAAGGATCCTACAAAATCGCTTATCCTAATGGAGAAATCCTACCTCGATCCTGGAATGCCGTTAATTTGAGAAGATATTACGGAAGATGAAGATGATTTGCTAATACTATAGGCTATTACTATTTAGTTATCCAATCCTGTTTCTTTGTTTCTCGCAAGTAAACAGTATGATCAATGAAAGTTTATTCCGAATTCAGTTATTTATTCAATGGAAGTTCATTTCGTCGTAATCTTCATTCATTTTATCATATTCTGAATATTATCGATCTCTATTCATCTATTTCTATTGGCCTTCATTTACTATCTAAAAGGGTGAAAGTTGTTGCTATGGCCCTCAAAGATCGACTAAGGGTGAAAGCCGTTGCTATGCCCCTTAGATCGAAATTATCAAATGGGTGAAAGCCGTTGCTACGACCCTCGGGCTAAAAATGCTCTGAAACGACTAAGGGTGAAAGCCGTTGCTATGCCCCTTAGATCGAAATTATCAAATGGGTGAAAGCCGTTGCTACGACCCTCGGGCTAAAAATGCTCTGAAACGACTAAGGGTGAAAGCCGTTGCTATGCCCCTTAGATCGAAAATTATAATCGATTAAAGTTTTATCATATTCCTCCTACATAATCGCTAAGTTGAACATCAAGAATATTATTCGAGCAAAAAGAAATATCTCTTCTAGCTTAAGGAACCTCTGAGAATTCATTTAGAGGGCGTTTCAGGAAGCAACAAGATCATGGATCATTAAACAACGAGAATTTAAAGTTCGCTTATGATAAACGTTTTCGATTTGCATAATGGAACGATGAAGTTGCAGGAGGTCAAAATCACTATACGATGAGATAGAAAAAGAGAATTACAAAGATAAACAATTGCATTCATAAGTTGTTTGAATAATTACAAATAATTCATCAAGGTACAGAGATAAAATTACAACAAAAGAAGATTCCAATTTGAAGACATTACATTCATTCCTCTCCTACTACAAATACTAAATCCGAGATCTCTGGCAAGAAAACAGTTTTCCAGCATTCTTGCTACCGGATCCCCGCAAGCTCTCCAAGACTATTAACCGGTCAAGGAAAGATGGATGCGTGTCTAGTCCACTAACCGACCGGATGAAACGACAGGGTATCGGAATTCTAACCCGTCACAGAAGGGATGAATCCAAAGAAGCAGGTCGCCTGCCGGTACCCTAGTCGCAATCCTTTTCGCCTGTCGATACCCTAGTCGAAGATGTTTCCTATGTGAGGACGCTGGAAAGGTCAAGAAAGAAAGTTCGAGTTCGAATTTCGAACACCTTAATTGCAGAAATCAAATGCAACATGAAGCTGATCAAAGGGAATAAAGAAACAACCATGCCAATCGGATAAAACATTTACAGACAAGTAAAAATATGAAGGTAATTTTGGAACTATATATAGGGGGCGGAATTTCGCATCAACGGCGTAGATCTGGTGGGATGAACGGACACGATACGAGCATTAAACGCTCTGCCCGTCCCACTTCCAAAAAAAAAAAAAAAAAAGAGGGAAGAGGGAAGGAGGATAAAAGAAAGAACAACAAGTTCGACAGTATTGCAACGAACAACAAGTTCGACAATATTACAACAAGCTTATGTTACAACAAAGAAAAATCTTAGCAAGCTTATGTTACAAATTTTAGCAAAGCTTATGTCACAGCGCAATCTTAAATACAACTAAACGAAATTATTCTCGAGTAGAATTTTTCGAACTTCGGCACTGCGATCTACATAACCACGAGCATAAGCTTCCCTCTCCCGAAGCTCAAAGCTTTTCTTCCCACAATCATAGATATCTTTAAGCCTATCAAATTCCGAGCTCAACTCACTCCGAGACAGTTTCTCCTCAAGAAATCTATTGGTCTCTAGTGCATGATTCAACTCAGCCTTTTTCCTGACCAGCTCGAGAGCAGTAATTGCTCGTTGTTCGATCTCATGTCTTGCCAACGCATAAAGACCAGAGAACTCTTCACCAGCCTAAACTTATGAGAAAACATATCAAGGCTAAGAATAAACAGATTAGAAAATTAAGATAAGAAAATTAGCAAGAGTTACCCGGGTAAGAAAATCCGACCCAGACTAAAACAAGAACGAAGAATGTTCTATGTTCGATAGAATTGCCTCGGAGATAGAAACGTTGGCCCGAAGAAGTCTCGGGGCAGATTTCTCATGCGGAACCTTATCAAAGAGAGTCGTATCCCTCTGTAGGGGATAAACGCCAGAAGGAAACAACAAGTTGAAAGACTCAGCAGCTTTCGAAGGTACGCACTGAATAGGAAAAGACGCATGCTCAGATACCTCCTCTCCAAAAGAAACCTTCTTTACTTTCTTATACGAGCCCGTGGTTTTCAAGCACGAAGAAAGGGCGATAAACGAAGATTTACCTCCCCCATGGAAGGTCTGCTCGTCGGCAGTAATGGACTTAACAGGAGCTTGTCTCTTTTTCATTATGTTTCTACTATAGTTAGGTTTGGAAAAAGACACGGAAGAGGTTACGGGAGCGTTCGAATTTTTATCCATCTCTTGGTTTTCGGATAGTTATTCGACTGAAAGAATTTCCTAAAGCTTCGATCACTGTTATCATAAAAACAAGGTAAAATGGCCCTAGTATTTATAAGGGATATGGCATCATGCGATTTACAATGATTGGTAAGTCACCACTCCCAAGAAAGATTCGATGACGCAAACAAGGATGCAAGAATGACGTTATAAGAGTTCAACTAAATAGTCAGATAGGCGATGAATTAAGCACGGCACTAAAGGAAAAATATGAATGTTAATGCGACAAGGAGACTATACAAACTAGTTTGGAATTACAAATAGTTCGCCAATTAAATCCTATTACATGATAGCTATTCCTTTACACCAGAGCCGTGGTCCGATCTCTCTTGTTCTTTCCCTTCACTCGAATCGCTTTCCGAGCTGTCAGAATCATCACTGCTCGAGCTGCTCTCTTCTCCATCGTTGCGTTGCGCGCCAGACACAGACTTACTCGAATAGGAGGTCGGAGTATTTTGCTCTCCCTGGTCCTGGGAATCCCCTTCGATATCCACATCTTCATTCTCAGATTGAGCTTCAAGCGCGTCAGGATTTGGCATCGGCACTCCGAATTCTTTAAGAAAGTGAGCGAACTCGTGATCGGTTAAGTCTTCGGGTTTCGGAGGAAGAGAAGAAGCTTTATAATCTTTACCAAAAACGTTCTTGTAAGGATCCATGTAAGGAAGGAAATCATCAAAAGTGCCCTGAATCCTTCCAGCTGAGAGAAGATGTTGAATTCCTTTATAATAGAAGGCTTGGTTAATTTGACCCGACCGCAAGCGAACTAGGGCGTCAAGGAAAGGTGACTCTAAAAACCCTCTTATGGGAGGAAGTCTGCCCTCTTCTCGACCTCGGGCATAGGCCTGTTCGGATAGCACCTTAGATTGCTCGAGATCCGACCTCAATTTGGCCACCTCCTCCTCAAGAGCCCTCTTGCCGTCTAGGCTTTTCTTGAGTTCCTCGAGCTCCTTTTCAGCCTCAGATAACTTGGCCGTAATATCCCTCAACTGATCAGCCTTGGTGGCCTCAGCCGTAAGGACATTATGAAGGGCACTCTGAGCCATCTGGGATTCCTCGTTTAAGGTGGCCTGTCGATAAGCTTGATGGCTGTACAAGTCACCGACCTAGAGAAGAAATTAAACATTAAAAGGAGAAGCAAAATTAGAAGGATAAGTTAGTATTCGTAAAAAACTTATATACCTTTTGAAGGGCATAGGCAAAGTCACCCGCAAGCTCGAAGTCACTTTTAAGGAATAACGCAGTATTGTCTTCCTTAAATCTCCCGGCCATGAACATCCGAAGAGATTTATCAACTGTATGTTCCCCGTTTGGGCCCAAATCGGACTCGATGGTCCCATCCTCCGAGAATCCAGCCGCCCTTGGTCCTTGGAAATGATCCTCTATAAAATCAGCCAGGTCTGGCTCAGAATGACCGGCCCGGCATCTGATCGGTCCCGGTCCTCGACCAAAAGGCTTCACCCTTCTGGAAGACTCAGGGATGTCACTGCTTCTCTTGCGAGCCATTCTCGTTTCTAGAATCTTTTGAGCTCGGACCTCTTGTAAAGCATAATGGCTGAGTCCTTCCTCATTCGGATTAGAGGGGTCAGTGGGAAAAATGGACCGGAGATCAAGAGCTCGAGATTGAGAAGTTCCCGCGATTGCAGTTTGGGAAAAAGCCACCACTGCATTCGGAGCCACTGCAGTATCGACCCCGGAGGTGGACACTATTGCCTTACGGGAAACCTTCGATGTTTGGCGACGAGGCCGACCTTGAATACCTTTTGAGAAAGAAGCGACGACCGGATCGGCTATCGAGGTTCGAAAGTTATCAACGATCCCAGCTAAAAAATAAAAGGAAGTTAGGTGTAAGAGTAAAGAGATAAATCGAAATAATTCAACCCACCTAATGTGGAGGGAGCATTGGTAGGATCGATCGTAGCTTTTCCATATTCGATCGGAAGGGCAGGAAAAGAACACGAGCTGAGCTCGGCCAATCGCAAAACCGCCTCCTGGGTCATCAAGGGAGTCTGATAAGGATCGGCTCGGAGGGATTGCAAAAACTCGTCGGAAATCTCATGAATCATATCTCCCTTTAAGGCATCGTTTGCCATAAATCCATGATTTAGCCCCGGGCCATTCATGCGCGGTGGGTTCGGGATTATCCTCGGAAGACGGACAATCCGGACCACGAACAAAAAAGAATTCGTGCTTCCAACCCTTCAAATTGCTGCTAACGTTGGGGGACAAGACCGATGTTTTTGGTCTCTGAGAAAAGTATACGTAACCAGCATTCGAAGCCATGGAGGTACTCATTTGAAAAATCCTCCAGAAATTCTGGAAGGCAGCCTTCTTTCCTTTGGCCTTCATCAGCACGCAAAAGGCAATTGTAAGCCCTACCGAGTTCGGCAGAATTTGAGAAGGGGTTAACGTAAAAGCTTCCACAATACTGCAGATCAAAGGAGGGAGAGGAATGCGTAGGCCATAGTGGAAGTGCTTAGTGTAAAAAGCTTGACATCCCTCAGGAGGATCCGTGACTCATTGTTCGGGGCTCGAAATAACAATTGAATACCCGGCGCCTATATATTGTCCGAATTCCCTCTCCAAGCGCTCCCGATCTTTCTCAGTAAAGGAACAAATAATCTCATCTGCCCTATCTTCAGTCATATTCAATCCCGCGCTGGTCGATGGCTCTACCCAGTCGAAAATCGTAATCACAACTCTTCCACCTATGATATATTTCATTTGTTCATTATCCCCTAATGGGAGATTGCCGTCCCCTTCGACCTCCCCGTCGGAAACTGTAGCCTCGCCAGAATCATCATCTTCGGTATCTTTTGAATCAGGATCCGATTCTTCCTCCCCCCTGTAGGATTCGGAACTGGGAGTTGGGTCACCGATGTTCTCCAACACGGGTGCTCGAATATCCTCAGCTTGCCTTTCAGCAGGAGTATCTTCTCGATCTTCCATTACCGAGGATTTGCCTTTTGGATCTATACAACTAGACATGTCAATCACGCAAAGACGGATCGAAAGAGACTGCTGAATTTCACTTATCGATCTGTTTGCTCCGACCTAGGGTTTTTCGCTTAAAAATTTGTGCTGAACAACGGCCCCCAATCGAGATGTATATATATATAGGGATAAAATGGGAAATTGCAAACCGGTCCCCGAGTAACCGCGACGGTTAAACTCCTCAAGGGTGAATTTGAAGTAACATTTCCGATAATTGCACTTGTGACCCCGATATTTTCTAAAATTACAAAATATTGAAGACTAATGTGGAAAAATATATATTTGTGAGGGCGTCGGTTCCATATTCTACCGCCAATCTACCCTATCAAAGTCAAGGGAATATGGAGGTACTGTTCAAGATCGGCTGAAAATATCGCAATAGACGGCAGTACGAAGATCTCGACATAAAATCCTTTATCGCCACTAGACGACGAGGCTAACACCATGATGACACCATCAGATAGTTTCCAAGACATGCAGTCTTTTTCCCTAGCTCGGTTTTTATCCCAAAGGGTTTTTTCGAGTTAGGTTTTTAATGAGGCATATCTAAAACTTATCCGAGAAAAACGGCTCGTCTCATTCCAGCTTTCTGTTTATACTTCTTCGAGTTTACGCTTCTCTTCACACTCGAGAAGTGGGGGAGTATTGATGAGGGGTAAATTGGGCTCGAACCTTATTAGCAGCATAATGAGGTCGAACGCCATCTTTTTCGATCTCTGGAATATGTATCCGATCCGGGGAGACAAGATCGAGCTTAACTGTACGACAGAAGTTTAGGGTCCGGAATCACTGTTGGGCCGATCTCAGGCCCAGGCCTATGGGCCGAGTAATACACGCATTTGGTACTGAGACCCAAATCCCAAGACAAAGCATCAGGATCACAAGAATCAGGCAGTCGACTATTAAGGGGGATTGTAACACCCCCAAAATTTCGACCCTTTTGATTGGATTTTTATTCCAATTTCTGTGCTAAATTTTATTTTCAAAGTTAAGCATTAATTTAAGCTAAAAATACAAATTAATTAAATCATGTGATCTTTTGAACTTTGAAATAATTAAAAATATCAAAGTTACTTTAAAATAAGATCAAGACCTTTTTGAAAATTTTTGGGCTTGGATGCACAAAAAATTTCTTTTTTGGGGGCAAAAATGTAAGTTTTCAAAACTTCAGGGGGCAAAGGGTAAATTCGGCCCAAGTTGAAGATTCTCTGCAGGAGTAATAATTTCTCCTCCTAGCACACTCCAAGAGCTGCAAAAGCATGCCCTTGGGTTGAGGAACTCCTCCACCCAAAAAAATACATGCATTGGTGGGTTTAAAGAAGACAATTATGTCTTCCCACTTTTCTAAGTAAAAAGTTGTATGTATACATGTATGTATACATTTTCAAATCTGATTTCATTCTCTATCTAAACACTCCATCTCAATCTTTAATTCTTTTCACATTATTACTCTTCACTTAGTGAAAACTTGAGTTTTAAAAAGAGAGAGGGGAAAGAGATAACACATTAGAAATAGAATTTTCGGATTTACACAACCCAGCCTCGGTTTTTCGACCATTCCGTCTTCTTCCACTGTTGGATCATGCCCAAATTTTGCGTGATGGTTATACACACATGGGGCTACACATTGACTGTTCGGATCGTCGATTGGATTTGCCGGAGTGAATCGGAAGTCATTAGAAGTTAGGGAAAAATAATGATTTGAGGGCTTTCGTTATGAACCACCACCGGAGCCGCCACCACCATCTTCGGAGGTCCGGAAATGAAGAGAGTTTTATCCCTTTCGTTGCTTTGGGTAAAATGACATCTATGCATGTGTTCTTTAATTTTGTGATATTACTTTCTTCTCTTTAAAGTATATAATGAAGAAGTTTAGTTTATCCTTGTAGCTTTTGTGATAAGTTGTTGAGTTCATATTTAATATTAGATATTTAATGTGGCTTGCTAAGATTTTGTTTAAATATTGCTTATATGTTTGGATCTTGATTTATTTTTCTAAAAAGGTTATTGTTCATAATTTTTGAAACATTTGGGGGTATTTTTGAAAGATTTTAAAAGTTCAAGGGTTAGGGATGCGAAAATTTTTGGAGTATAGTGGACTAAAAATATATATTTTTGTTTGATATTTGATTAGGCTTACTTGAAAAGCCTTTGTTTTAAAGTTTGTTTCGATATTTTGCAAAAATGAGAGTTTTTGAAACATTTGGGGTTATTTTTATAAATCTGAAAATAAGGGGGTAAAGGTGTTGTTTTGTCGCTGTTTTTACATAGTTACTTTTACAAACTTTTGATTAATTAAATTGATAAAGTGCTTTGTTCACTTTTGTTTTAAGATTGAAATTTGTAAAATTTACCGAAGAAAATTATGATCGAAGAAATTTTTGATTCTCATTATTAGTTGGTGAAAAGTTATTAAAACTTATTTTTAATCTCAGTTTTATAGTGAAAATTATGCTTGATTATTTTTAAATATTTCTTAAATGCGTGGATCTTAAATTATTTTTCAAGAAAATTGGTTTGATTATGTTTTCAAAACTATGAGGGTGTTTTTGAAAAGTTCTAAACTTGTGGGGTTTTTAAAGCTTTGATTTTTGAAGTAAAAAGATATTTAATACTTTTATTTGATTTTCGATATGGGTTTAGTTAAAAATATTTTGATTTAAAGTTTGTTGCAAATTTTTCAGAAAAATGGATGTTTATAAAAGCTTAGGGGTTGTTTTGTAAATCTGGAAAATAAAAGGAAAATTTTGCTGTTTTGGCATTGTTTTTTTGAAATTAGAATTTTGAGTTTTGAAAATAATAACTTTTAAGTGGACTTGATGTCGTAAATTTTTAAGCACTTTTGTGTGATGTGTTAGTTTAGGAAATCCTTGTGTAGGATTTTCATTAGTTAAGATTAAGTAAGGTTGGTAGAAAATTCTAAGTCATATACGTACTTGCTCAGGTTTCGGATACGCATCATTTGTGGAGTTTTAGTCGCTATACTAAGCGACAAAGGTGAGCGTTGTGTGTTGAATTTGTATGTCGGATCGATGTGCTAATAGATCGAGTCAAACATTTACTAAATGCTTTTAATAAGCAAAGCATGTTCTATATTATAATTCCTCTTGCATGTTGTCACAAATAGATTGGACTTGTTATGTCGACATTACTCGCATGAAATCCTAAGAATATCAACATGATAACCAATACATACTACATCCGAATCTATAAGTTGCAAATACATTTTTACTAAACTATCACGACACCTAAAATTGCATCTTATAAGTTGTCAAATGTTGATAATATGTTATATATGTTTGATATGTTATGTTTCCCTTTGTCTCCGATTTTGTGTTTCCGTTTGTTTTTGATTTTGTGTGGGCCCAATTTGTTTGGTAAATGGACCCGATGGCAACTTGGCCGGCAAGGGTCAGCAGGATTGTCACGGTTACCCGTAGGCCTGGCCTTACAACCCAAGTGGGGAGGAACACTTGGGGCGTAAGGACGAACTCCGGCAAAGACATGTCGATGCATTTCAAATTGTAAGGTCGCTCCTTACTTGGTGAGTTTGGATGGACATCAGACTAAGGATGGAGGGTAAGTGGAGGACGGCATCAGCAATTATGAGTTATGTGAATTCTGTGTTTCTTCCGTCTTTAATATATGTTTATTTGCCTTGATAACATGCTTATGTTATATAATATGTTGCAGTCATACATCACCATGCAAATTCGCACATAGCCTCACTATGTTGGACGATCAACTTATGTGTTCTATGTTTCACTTTCAGTTTCAGGTGTTATGGAAATAATAGTCGGGTTGCGGTTTGGTCATCACGGTTGCGTTCCCACCCTAGTATTCGGGGAGTAGTAATATTTTGTGGTCGACTTATGCTTTTTTTTTTCGATTTTGTTTAAAACCTTGCTTAGAATGTTTGATTCGTTAACGTTGATTTATATTTTCATAAAAGCGACAAGATTTTCATAAATTGCTTATTTATCCCTCTCGGTTGATTTTGTTCAAATCTTTTGATATGTTATGATAAAATGCTTCCGCTTTAAAACTCTACTATGAAAATTGATTTTATTTGTTTGTCAAAAAAAAAAAAAAAAACATAGTAATTTGAATTGTTCTTATTTTATTTTAAACCGCTTCCGCTTTAAACCTTTAATTTTGGATTTTAATCTATTATTTCTTAAAAAAAAAGGGGGGGGGGGGGGGCTTCGATATTTTTAACCCTTTTTTTTAAAATAACAATAATTTTTCTACGTTTATCCGACGGACCCGCGGTGCTGGGCCGTCACAGATGGTATCAGAGCTTCGGCTCAAGGCCAGGATAGGATCCTCGGATTTGTACTGAGGGGATAGTAAGGTGGGACTCACCGTCATGATTTTAGGGTGTCTACCCACATTGGGTAATTCACGTTTAGAACAAGACCGCAACCGAAACCATATGTTTAGTACATGTCCTCGGGGTTAATGGTTATTTTTGCTTGATTCTGTCTTTTCTTGATTAATTGTTTTGTTGTTGGTATCCCGAATACCATAATGATTATTCGAACTTTATTGTTGATATTAATGTCTAGTTATAATTGTATATGTCTGTGTTCCATGATTTTACTTAAATTTTGAAATATTTGAATCAAGCGACGTTTCTTGAAGTACATATAGAATGACTAAAATAGCCCTAATCCTTTTGAATTCCATTATCGAGTTTACCTTACTCAAAATTCATAATTCTGATCCTAAATGTATCCATCTCCAAATTGATCTCTCGACTTCAGTAAGCTTTCTTGAGCCTATTTTCGCTATAATTAATTGTTTCGCCCTTATTCTAATGTTGGTATTTATTCATTTTGAACTTGTGATCCCTAGATGTCTTTCCTTCATCATTTTGGCGAATCAAATTGTTATCTATGTAATCTTTCTTTCAATAGACAAAATATCATTCAAATTTCATTGACATCATCTTGAGTTCTAACTTTTCTATTACTCGTTCCTTGCATTCAACTATAAATTTTTATCGATAGCGAGTAAATTCATTTTGAATTCTAAAACTACCCTAAGTTCATATCTAATCTTCTCATTCTCGCTCTTGCTTTTCTGAAGTTTCTAAATGCCATTGTCCAATTGTATCTTTTCCTTCATGTTGTGTAATTTACCGTAAAATATTCTTCAATCATTTTAGCCTCATGCTTGATATGGCTTCTTCAAGTCGTGCCCTTAATTACCTTTAATCTGACTCTTTAACTGTTTTCCTTCAGAGCTTATCGACACTCTCAATTAACATGTCTTTGTCTATTGGGGATTGACTTCTTGTATCCTAACAAGGTTTTATATTGATCCCTTATTTTTGTACTCGTTCAGAGGTTACCCCTCCCTATTTCATGAGATACTTTCTCGTATCGACTTCGTAAACCAAAATTATTTATTTTTGTTGGATTTTGTTATTGTTATTGTTCCTTGTCCTTCTTTTTCCCGAGCCTCTTTACTTCGTTATGATCGTTTTGAAATTATTCATATGATTTCATGTTACTATTTTCGTTGTATTCAATTAGACAATCTTCTAAATTTCCTGAAGGAATTGAATTGTCTCGGTTTCTTTTTGAACTTCATGTTTTCATTTGTCCATTCATAAATTGTTGTTCCTTTGTCTACTTCATTCCGTTTTGCGAGCCGCATAAATCTGATCAATTTATTCTCAATTCCTTTTGAACTTCGGACTCACCTTCTATTTGTTTTGAACTTATTTTTAATCCCGCCTCGCTCAATTTGATCGTTTCGATGTTCTCAAATTTCACTATTGAGCATTACTTGTTTTCTATTGCAACTTGTTGCAATCATTATTGAAATGAGTCCTTAACTTGCGCCATTTATCTTGGCTTGCTTTTCAAATAACCAAACATTCTTTAATGTTTTGGTTATTATTGTCATGATACTTGCTTCAACTTTCTATAATCCTTACCGATATCCTTGCTTTAATCTTTTTTTTTACTTATACAGTTTGAAATGGTGGGGCTCATCCCTTTCGTTATTCTTATAGGTGCGCCTTAACTTTTCTCCTTGTCACTTATATCGAACTATTCATTTGGTTGTCTTTATTATCGATATTTCAGTCCTTTTGCAATCTTCGTTGATTCTTCTTTATGTTGCCATTGCTAATTCTTGTCTTGTCATCTTGAGCGCCTTGATTCAATCATCTTTTCTAATCCTTATCGTGTGTCTCTTCATTTGACTCATTTAGTTCCTTGTGAGAATCCCAAGTCAAATGTCATTCAGTACCTTTTGAATTCTCTGGGCCAAACTGAACTATATATTGTTATGTGAGTAGTTTTTCCTATGACAAGAATCTTAATCTGCGGCATAGGAGTTAGAATTATCATCGTATCCCATTCTACCGCGTCATGATTATGCGTAACGTATATGGAGTACTACATCGACCATCATCGTGAACCTGACTACATATCTTAAGATCTTCAAAAATATATAACTTATAATCGAAGATACGTTTGCATACTCATCTAGATGAAGAAACAAGTGAATTCCATTATGGCGCGGCCAGAGTATAAAAAATGCGACTTGGGAGTTAGAGATAAAGATACGTCAGAGTTTTGAAAATGCCTAACGTACGAAAGAACATTTTCGTACACTCGTTTTAATCAAGAAGGCTGCAGATTCTACAAGAAAATGTTTTATGACGCAAACAGAGTAATGAAGAAACATTTCGGGAGCAAGAAAAGAAGATACGTCGGCGTTAACCTTACCATGCGAATCTCAAGGACGAATTTGGGGACCAAATTCTTTTAAGGGGGGAGAATTGTAACGCCCCCAAAATTTCGACCCCTTTTGATTGGATTTTTATTCCAATTTCTATGCTACATTTTATTTTCAAAGTTAAGCATTAATTTGAGCTAAAAATACTAATTAATTAAATCATGTGATCTTTTTAATTTGGAAATAATTAAAAATATAAAAGTTACTTTAAAATAAGATCAAGACCTTCTTGAAAATTTTTGGCCTTGGATGCACAAAAAATTTCTTTTTTGGGGGGCAAAAATGTAAGTTTTCAAAACTTCAGGGGGCAAAGTGTAAATTCGCCCCAAGTTGAAGATTCTCTACAGGATTAATAATTTCTCCTCCTAGCACACTCCAAGAGCTGCAAAAGCATGCCCTTGGGTTGAGGAACTCCTCCACCCAAAAAAATACATGCATTGGTGGGTTTAATGAAGACAATTATGTCTTCCCACTTTTCTAAGTAAAAAGTTGTATGTATACATGTATGTATACATTTTCAAATCTGATTTCATTCTCTATTTAAACACTCCATCTCAATCTTTAATTCTTTTCACATTATTACTCTTCACTTAGTGAAAACTTGAGTTTTAAAAAAAAAAGAGGGAAAAAAGATAAAACATTAACAATAGAATTTTCGGATTTTCACAACCAAGCGTCGGTTTTTCGACCATTCCGTCTTCTTCCACTGTTGGATCATGCCCAAATTTTGCGTGATGGTTATACACACATGGGGCTACATATTGACCGTTCGGATCGTCGATTGGATCTCTCGGAGTGAATCGGCAGTCATTAGAAGTTAGGGAAAAATAAGGATTTGAGGGCTTTTGTTATGAACCACCACCGGAGCCGCCACCACCACCTTCGGAGGTCTGGAAATGAAGAGAGTTTTATCCCTTTCGTTGCTTTGGGTAAAAAGACATTTATGCATGTGTTCTTTAATCTTTGTGATACTACTTTCTTCTCTTTAAAGTATATATTGAAGAAGTTTAGTTTATCCTTGTAGCTTTTGTGGTAAGTTGTTGAGTTCATATTTAATATTAGATATTTAATGTGGCTTGCTAAGATTTTGTTTAAATATTGCTTATATGTTTGGATCTTGATTTATTTTTCTAAAAAGGTTATTGTTCATAATTTTCGAAACTTTGGGGGGTATTTTTGAAAGATGTTAAAAGTTCAAGGGTTAGGGATGCGAAAATTTTTGGAGTATAGTGGACTGAAAATATATATTTTTGTTTGATATTTGATTAGGCTTACTTGAAAAATATTTGTTTTAAAGTTTGTTTCGATATTTTGCAAAAATGAGAGCTTTTGAAACATTTGGGGTTATTTTTGTAAATCTGAAAATAAGGGGGTAAAGGTGTTGTTTTGTCGCTGTTTTTACGTAGTTACTCTTACAAACTTTTGATTAATTAAATTGATATAGTGCTTTGTTCACTTTTGTTTTAAGATTGAAATTTGTAAAATTTACCGAAGAAAATTATGATCAAAGAAATTTTTGTTTATTATTAGTTAGTGAAAAGTTATTAAAACTTATTTTTAATCTCAGTTTTATAGTGAAAATTATGCTTGATTAATTTTAAATATTTCTTAAATGTGGGGATCTTAAATTATTTTTCAAGAAAATTGGTTTGATTAAGTTTTCAAAACTATGAGGGTGTTTTTGAAAAGTTCTAAACTTGTGGGGTTTTTAAAGCTTTGATTTTTGAAGTAAAAAGATAATTAATACTTTTATTTGATTTTTGATATGGGCTTAGTTATAAAATCTTTTGATTTAAAGTTTGTTGCAAATTTTTCGGAAAAATTGATGTTTATAAAAGTTTAGGGGTTGTTTTATAAATCTGGAAAATAAAAGGAAAATTTTGTTGTCTTGGTATTGTTTTTTTGAAATTAGAATTTTGAGTTTTGAAAATAATAACTTTTAAGTGGACTTGATGTCGTAAATTTTTAAGCACTTTTGTGTGATGTGTTAGTTTAGGAAATCCTTGTGTAGGATTTTCATTAGTTAAGATTAAGTAAGGTTGGTAGATAAATTCTAAGTCATATACGTACTTGCTCAGGTTTAAGATACGCATCATTTATGGAGTTTTAGTCGCTCTACTAAGCGACAAAGGTGAGCGTTGTGTGTTGAATTTGTATGTCGGATCGATGTGCTAATAGATCGAGTCAAACATTTACTAAATGCTTTTAATAAGCAAAGCATGTTCTATATTATAATTTCTCTTGCATGTTGTCACAAATAGATTGGACTTGTTATGTCGACATTACTCGCATGAAATCCTAAGAATATCAACATGATAACCAATACATACTACATCCGAATCTACAAGTTGCAAATACATTTTTTACTAAACTATCACGACACCTAAAATTGCATCTTATAAGTTGTCAAATGTTGATAATATGTTATATATGTTTGATATGTTATGTTTCCGTATGTCTCCGATTTTGTGTTTCCGATTTTGTGTGGGCCCTATTTATTTGGTAAATGGACCCGATGGCAACTTGGCCAGCAAGGGTCGGCAGGATTGTCACGGTTACCCGTAGGCCTGGCCTTACAACCTAAGTGGGGAGGAACACTTGGGGCGTAAGGACGAACTCCGGCAAAGACATGTAGATGCATTTCAGAGAGTAAGGTCGCTCCTTACTTGGTGAGTTTGGATGGACATCAGACTGAGGATGGAGGGTAAGTGGAGGACGGTATCAGCAATTATGAGTTATGTGAATTCTGTGTTTCTTCCGTCTTTAATATATGTTTATTTGCTTGATAACATGCTTATGTTATATAATATGTTGCATTCATACATCACCATGCAAATTCGCACATAGCCTCACTAAGTTGGACGATCAACTTATGCGTTCTATGTTTCACTTTCAGTTTCAGGTGTTATGGAAATAATAGTCGGGTTGCGGTTAGGTCATCACGGTTTCGGTCCCACCCTAGTATTCGGGAGAGTAGTAATATTTTGTGGTCGATTTATGCTTTTTTTTTTTATTTTGTTTAAAACCTTGCGGTCCCACCCTAGTATCTCTCTCGGTTGATTTTGTTCAAATCTTTTGATATGTTATGATAAAATGTTTCCGCTTTAAAACTCTACTATGAAAATTGATTTTATTTGTTTGTCAAAAAAAAAAAAAAAAAACATAGTAATTTAAATTGTTCTTATTTTATTTTAAACCGCTTCCGCTTTAAAACCTTTAATTTTGGATTTTAATCTATTGTTTCTTAAAAAAAATAAAAATAAAAAAGGGGGGCTTCCATATTTTTAACTTTTTTTTTAAAATAACAATAATTTTTCGACCGTTATTCGACGGACCTGCGGTGCCGGTCCGTCACAGGGATCTTATCATGACAAGGAGTTTCTGACTCCGTTATATCCCTAACTTGTTCAAGGATACAACGATCGTCCAACACACGCGGGGATTCCCTCTCATTGGGACTTACTAAAGTTTCTTTCCCCGAATAAGAGATAACAGTCCGCCGACCAGACCTTGGTCCAGTCCGACCTCCGGAAGAACCACCGGTTTCAAAAGAAGTAGTCATAACAGTAGTATGATTAAGTAAAAAGTCAGGAAAACCCTGAGTTGAATACTGTGACAAAGATGGATTCAAGAAGGGACCGCCGCTACCCGCTCCCACAGCAACGTCCCCCTGGCCTTCACCAACAACCAGTTCAGTAGCAGAAGAGGAAAGGATTGGGTTATCAAGAGCATACTCATGCAAGCTATGCTCGGAAGAAGGGACAGTGGAAGAAACAGGAATATTCATGGACTGCTCCATGTTGGACATGTCCCTAAATGCAACCCGACCAGGGGAAAGTCTCCTTTCAAACTCAGAAGAGATGATAGGATTTTGTTGAGAAAGCTCCGAGCTAATATTCACATCGGCCAAACGTTTGGAAGGGACAACAAAAGTCTGGGTCCCCGACCTTTTAATGTTCTCAAATCAAGGAGGATCCTCCGAGGGCCCCTCGTTGCGTGATCTCTTAGGTTTAGGGTTTCTAGTATTATCACGTGAAGAACGCTTTGAGGTGTTACCGAAGAGATTACTCATACTCGGAAATTAAAAAATGATTTTAACTATCGAGAAAGCTTATCGACCTCCCTTGAGAGAATATTCTATCGCAATTGAGTAAGTGCGGTAAATAGCGAGTAAACTTTTTACCGTATGTATTTATACTAAATGAAAAGACGCGACAGACCCTAAGGACGGGCTCGAAACAGAGAACCTAGCCAATGAACAAACGCGCGAATTCGAAAAGACATAAACATAATGATTACGCCTGAGTTAAAGATTTATGTCTGAATTATCATAATTAATGGAGAAGCTGAAACATCACGCATGAAGAATACAAATCGTCTTATTCGAAAGGATAAAAGAGTAATGTTACAAATTATACAGTAATAATCAAAATTTATTTTTCACCACTATCCAAAGTCCTTTGGTCGCTCCCTAGCACGACCTGATCGCCAGTCGGAACATCCTGATCGCCAGTCGTTCCTCCTACAGCATCGGCATTATTCACAACTTCAGGATTCTCCTCCTCACTCTCTTGATCAGCAAAATTATTGTCAACTTCAGGATTGATGTCTGAAGAAGGAGTTGGCAGAGGTTCTCCAAACTCCTTGACCAGATGAGCCAATGGAAAATGTTGGTATTTAACACTAGGAAGATCGGATGAAGAATACTCCTCGCCATAACAATTGAGGCTAACATGTGTGGCCCTGAAGTACTCCTTCCAACGATCCTCGATCAATCCCATAGCGACCATCTGATGGATCGCTTTCTTAAAAGTACTTTCAAGAAGGGGACCAACCTTCTGATATACCAAAGCAGTATGAACAGGAGAATCGAGGAACGCGCGAATCACTTTTTCACCAGGATTTCTACCATATCGGTCGGTAAGTCCGCTAAGAGGAAGATCCTTCTCATACTCGTCCAAGGAAGCCTGAAGACTAGCGACCTGCGACTCCAGCTCGCTAATACGAGTAGTACTTTGAATTTGATAATTTCCCAGCTCCTTAGCCAGCTGGTTAGCCCGCTCTTGGGCGCGAGAAGTCTCCAAAATATTGCTTAAAATTTCGGGGTCATCGGTCCCCGTAACATGAGAATCTCTGATTGGAAGTGGAAGGGAGGAGGACATAGAAAGACCGGCCTCTGAAGCAGGAGCTTTCTGAAGCAATGCCTTATTCCTTTCCTCAAGAAATGAGCTTCCAAAGAGCAGCTTCGTAAACGTATTACATCAGACAAGTACTAGTCTGAGGAAATCATAAGAATAAATCGATGAGTAGAAAATCCATTAAGAAAGTTAAGAAGAAGTTTATGTAATAGAATATACCTTCTCGGCATAAAGAGAAGCCTTCTGTAACTTCTCCAAGGGATCCTTACGGAGCAACTTATTGATATCACGTGTAAAAACACCAGAGAGAAGGATACGGGTAGCCTTATCGACCGCGTTCTCATTCTCGTCATGAATCAAAGAATCATTCTCGGGGTAACCAGCCGCCCTCTTTCCCTATAAATGATCTTCGATCATCTCAACGACAGTAGGCTTCGAGTGCTGTTCGTTATGCAAAGAGAGGTCCTCACCAGAGCGACCATAGTATTGCTTTCTTCTATTAACTGGCGTGTCGGTAGGATGGGGCATCGACCAGCTGCGACAACCACGGATACCAAGGGAAGTTCTGAGCTGGAGAGGAGGATAACCCTGTCCAGTCCTTGGATGATCCGGAGTATGTGAAGGCGAAGGTTGCAGAGGAGTTTCTTGAGAAGAATCTGGAGATTCCTCTCTATCCTCAGAATCATGGCCCAAATCCAATTCTCTTTTTTGACACTCTTTGTTCGATTGGATGGTTCTCCACTGTTTTGGTGGATTTTGACAGAATCATTTTTCCTTTTAAAGAGTGCCGGGAATTCTCTACCATGAAAACTGAAGAAAACGAACTCCCGTTAAATAAACTACTCAAAGAAAATATAAAGTAAATGCAATAATGATATATAACGCTTACTAAGCGTTTGTGAGGAAGAAGAGATAGGAAAGGTGTGAGGACTCAGGCCCGCCTTACGAAGAAAGGCCTCTCCAATAAGAAGGGCACATTGGTACTTGTCAGCACGCATCTCCACTATCTCATCCACTAACTTTGGATCGTAGGGAATAAAGTGGCCCGTAACGGAGCGACCACCAGAAATCCACTTAGAATCATGATCCCACGAGAATGGCTTGGTAGAACCATCTGCTAAGACAAGATACGAAGGGGACGTACAAAGAAAAAGTGAGATTTCCAATCAGGATTGCTTGAAATGGGGGAATCAAAAATAGATCGACTAGACTTTTGACTAGCAAAAAAGTATCCGTGATTGGAAGAACTAGAAATTTTGAAACGAAGCAACTGAGTAAAATTACGAAGAGAAGGTTGAAACCCTTTTGCAATCATCAGGACAGAAAAACACACGACAAAAGCTACGAAATTGGGAACCAGTTGCGTCAAAGAGACGCTGAATATCCTTAAAATATCAAGGAATAAGGCAGACAGAGGAAGACGGAGACAATGATTGAAATGGGCAGTGTAAAAAGCCCGACAACCTTCCGGCGGAGAGTTAACCCTATCAGAAGGAGATGGAAGAATAATCTCATAACCCTCCGGGAAATATTTTGCATAATTACTCGTGACCTCATGGAAAGTCTCATCGGTATACGAACAGAAAAGGTTCTCGATCGGATCAGAAACTTGGGGAACGGTACCCTTGCCTTTCTTAGCCTTGACCGCGACCTCGGCGTCAGATATGATCCGCACTTTAAAAGTGTAATTATCTCAGATACTCCTATCTGTACTGATGGAGGGCTAGGAGAAGCCCCCGCATCGATAACATGAGTTACTTGTTCAACAGAAGAAGAGGAGGGGTTCTTCGAAATAGAGGCCATGTTATTTAAATCCTCAAAAATAAATGGTCGATGAATACAATATATTGAAAGAATTATCGAATAAGAAAATTACTGCGAGAAAATGGAAGGTGGAAAGTAAAAAATAGGTGAAACAGCGATCGCCTATTTATATAAAAGGCCGAAAAAATGGTTAAAACCTTTGTGACTAATCATATTCCTGCCAACCAATGAAGAAAAACCGCCTCCTCGAAATGAAACAATGCTACAGTTCGAAAATAATAAAACGACTATCTATGAAATGTAGCACTCTTTTCCTTGCTTAGGATTTTTTCCCACTGGGTTTTTTCCATGTAAGGTTTTTAACGAGGCACAATTCATAGAAAATACAGTCGTGTGAGACCATCTACTTCTACGAGCTTCTACTACGAATGCGCTCGAAGAAGTGAGGGAGTACTGATGGGGGTTGTTTTACACCCCATATAATACTAGGATCGACTCGAAGACATCAGATCGGTTCGACCATACAAGCTCATTCGAGATCATCCATCGACCCGATCAGAAACGATTCTCCTTGGCGAACCAGACTACAATCCGGACTCAAGAAGGATAGATATGCCGAGTCCTAGTAGGATTATGTTTCCTTGTATGCTTAGGGTTTACATCTTATAAATACCTAGATCAACATTGTATTACAGACAACTACAATTCAGAACTTACGCCTCCATACTTGGACAATCTGATAATAAATTTATAGAAAAGCTTTTGCTATACTATATTCAATATTCATCATCTTGTGTTCTTATTTGCTCTTTACATATTGTTCTTTCTTGAGATTGATCCATCCGGAATAAAGTAACTAGGCCCTATAATACATATAAACTTAACCCCATAAAACTCATTATTGATTTAATCAAATCATACAAAAAACGGTTAAATCAAAAGTTGATATAAGTTATAATTTTTAAATTTAGGAATTAATGTAGGAGACAAGTATAATAATATTACATGTCTAATTATACCTGTAACATAATTAATATAATAAAATTCTATATCTAATTATACTTCTTAAACTATTTTAACATATTTACCTGGAATTAAAAATCACTTTTAAAACTAAAATAAGGATATATTAGTATTCATAAAAGAAGAAGAAAAACCTAAATTATTCACACTTTTAAATATAGTATAGATTGACACACGTACAATAAAATGACTTTCTTTTTCTTACAACTGTCCTCATTTTTTTAGGTTCAACTATCTCTATCCATCCAATAATTGAAAATGATTCCATATTTTCATTCCTATTTGATCTATTCTATTCATTTCTCCTACTTAAATCCATATTACCACCTATTTTTTTATGTTAAATTGAATGAGAATTTTAAGCTTGACAAATACGTCCATGACGGTCCGCCAAATACTGATACTGCTAATAGGCGCAAATGGTGTACAAAAAGAGAGACTACTAAGGTAAAGTAGAAAAATTGGAACAATTCTATATTTTCGTTGAGATAGGCCTATTATTTTCCTTTCTCCTACCAAACAATTATACATTCACATTTCAATCGATCTATTATGTTCTATTCTCGTTCATAGATACAATGTAAGTTCATATTATCATATAATACTTTTATGTTGAATCAAAGGAGAATTTCAAACTTGACAAATGAGTCCATGTCAGTCCGCCGAATATTGATACTTCTAATAGGTGCAAAGGGGGTACAAAAAGAAGAACTTTTAAAATATACTATTCAAAAGTACTCATTTCCCTATTTTAGTAAATGAGGTTGGTCTTATAAGCGTTATAGCCTTGGTGCATCACGTTGTTGTGCCATGCGCAATCACCATCAACTTATTGCGCCCCACGTGGTGCTTTAGCTCAAAAACGCACTAAGTGTGGCGCTACAAATAGCGCACTATTCTTTTTTTGCCTTACCATTTTTCTTACAACATTTTCCCTTTCTCCATCGACTCCACATCCCCTTCATCAATGGAGATGTCCTAACATCTAATAATGTTTATGCTGAATCGAAGGAGAATTTCAAGCTTGTGACAGGTACAAACATTATCCTTTGTGGCAAAAATACCAGCAGTTGTGTGCGTGTTCATTCTTTTCATGTAATTCAAAATGTACAAGTCCCTAACATCTAATAACTTTTATGCTGAATCGAAGGAGAATTTCAAGCTTGTGACTAGTACAAACATTAGCCTATGTGGCGAAAATATCAGCAGTTGTGTGCATGATCTTCCTTTTCATGTAATCCAGAATGTACAAGTCTAAGCTGCGCATAATATTGAAAAAAAAAAAACCTAAAATCAGTAAAACAGAGAAATCTAAAACCCTCGAGCAAAGCATTGAACGTTTGCAAACACAACTCTCGACTTCTGAAGATCACAATTGTCCATTAAAATATACTATTCAATAGTACTCATTTCCCTATTTTAGTAAATTAGGTTGGTCTTATATGCGCTATGGTCTTGATGCATCGCGTAACTGTGCCATGCACACTCTATCAACTTAGTGCGCTCCACGTGGTGCTTTAGCGTAAAACCGCACTAAGTGAGGTGCTGTAAATAGCGCGTCATAGTTTTCTGCCTTATCATTTTTTTCACAAAATTTTCCCTTTCATCATGGACTCCCCCTCCCCTTCATCAATGGAGATGCCCTAACATCTAATAAAATTTATGCTAAATCGAAGGAGAATTTCAAGCTCGTGACTCATACAAATATTAGCCTCTATGGCAAAAATATCAGTAGTTGTGTGCATGTTCTTTCTTTTCATATAATCCGGAATGTACAAGTCTAATATGCACATAAAATTGAAAAAAAAAAAACCTAAAATTAGTAAAATAGAGAAACCTAAAACCCTCGAGTAAAACATTGAACGTTTATGCAAACACAAATCACGACTTCTGAGGATCCCAATTTTACATTTTCAAAAAAATTGAGAAAATTTGATTTTGGATTGATTGTAAAAAGGAACATAAGAAACTTGGAGAAAATTTTCAAGAAAACAGAGTGTTGCAGAGAAATTTCTAGAGAGCGAGATAAAGCGGTGAGTGGGATTACCATGTACATTATGTGTGAAATATAATGTGACCATGATAATGAGAATGAGAGTTAATTATATTTAGTAATGGACCATAATTTAATGGTGAACTGAGTTGCAAGTAAGATATACTTGCCTCAACTTGGTAACAATAGCACGCTATTTGCAGTGCCTCGCTTAGTGTGATTTGCGCTTAAGCGCCATGTGGCATGCACTAAGTTGATAGCGACTGCACAGGGCTCAGCAACGCGATGCACCAGGACTATAGCGCATACAAGACCATCCTCATTTACTAACATAGGGAAATGAGTAGTTTTGACTAGTTTATTTTAGTAGTTCTTCTTTTTTTACCCCTTTTGCACCTATCTGGAGTATCAGTATTTGGCGGACCGCCATTAATGCATTTTATTAGTGTATCATATCTCTAACTAATGCATTTTGAATTCCGTCAAAGTTTGTTGGGTTGATGATATGATCATATGATATATTGGGTTGCAAAATGATTATTGTGTTCGGTATTTATTCTTGATGTGCATTTTGTGTGGCTGAACATAAACTTCACGTGCATTGTAATGTGTTTTTTACCATATAATGTGTTAATTAAGTTATGAGGTAGATATATTGTGTGAGATGTATGCAATTGTGTTACAATCTAAAAAGTCTTCCATGAAAATATTCTGTGAATAATTTGAATATAGGAAGAAAAGAGAGAAAGAAGAAAACTGGAGAAAATTTTATTAAAAGAATGAATTGTACAATAGAGGAATTGAACCCTAGTCTAATATATACAAGTATAAGGCGGTTGAATAAAAACGTTAACAGACTAAAAAACAAAATAAAGAAAACACGCTTAAGTAAAATAAATACAAAGAAATAAAAAGCCCTAATTTTAAAAACTTTCAATTTCCCTTCTTCTCTTCTTCTTCGTTTTCTCTACTGACCCATTTCTTCTTCAACTTTGTGCAGGTCCGTTTGAAGCTGGAAGCTCAATTCTCCTAATACTCCCCCTTCAAGATGGACCGTAGAGATTGAAGAGGGACATCTTGGACAAAAGCAACCGAAATTGAGGTAATAACAGTGCCTTAGTTAGTATATCTGCTATTTGATGTTCTGTGCTAATAGGCATTAGGCGAATTAATCCTTTAGAAACCTGCTCCCTTGTGAAATGACAGTCAATTTCTATGTGTTTGGTTCGTTCGTGAAACATAGGATTATTTGCTATATGCATAGCAGATTGGTTATCACAAAAAAGTAAGGTAGATGTTTCAGTGTTAATGCCAAAACTGTGAAGAATTTGTTGTAACCAGATTAATTTACTAGATGCTGCAACAAGTGACCTGTACTCTGCTTCAGCAGATGATTTAGAGACAGTCACTTGCTTTTTAGACTTCCATGAAACTAGGGAATCCCCTAGAAAGATACAAAAACCAGTAGTGGACCTTCTTGTGTCCATACAAGAGGCCCAATCAGCATCCGCATATGCTTTTAAACTGAGTGCTGATTTGGTTGAGTAGAATAATCCTTGCCCAGGTGAGGTCTTTATATACCTTAGAACATGGTGAGCAGCCTGCATATGAGAGGTTCTTGGTTGAGAAACAAACTGACTGAGTTTGTTGACTGCATAACTCAAATCAGGTCTAGTTATTGTGAGATAAAGTAGGCGGCCAATAAGTCTTCTGTAGGATGTAGAATCAGGCAGATGATCACCATCCTGTGAATTTAGTTTAATCTTTGGATTCATGGGTAGAGAAAGAGGCTTAGATCCTAGGTAGCCTGTTTCCTCCAAGATTTGCAAGGCATACTGTCTTTGTGAGATAATGATGCCTTTAGAAGATCTTGCAATCTCCAATCCCAAAAAAAAATTCAAATGACCTAAGTCTTTAAGTTTGAACTGAGTATGTAGAAAAATCTTTAAATCTGCTATTAATGATTGAGAAGGTCCTGCAAGAACAATGTCATCAACATATAAAAGTAAAGCAATAAAATCCTTACCTGATCCCTTAGTGAATAGGGAATAATCTGATTTGGATTGCACTAAACTTCCATTGAGGAAAGCATTGTCAACATCTAATTGTTGTAAAAACCAATTTTGAGAAGCAGCAAGGGCTAGAAGCACCTTAACTGTAACCATTTTAGCAACTGGAGAGAAAGTCTCCATGTAATCTATTCCAGCTTGTTGGGTATATCCTTTGGCTACTAACCTAGCTTTGTACCTGTCAATAGAACCATTAGCATTCCTTTTAATCTTGTATACCCAACGGCAGCCAATGGCTTTCTTATTTTCAGGTAAAGCCATTATTGTCTAAGTGTTTGTTTCCTCCAAAGCCTGAACTTCTTTAGACATTGCTTCTCTCCAATGAGAATGACCCACTGCCTGATGATAAAAGGCAGGTTCATTCTCACTAGAAATATTAAAAACAAAAGCCTTAAAAGTAGGAGACAGTTTACCATAGTCCAGCACCTGTGAAATTGGATGCTTGGTAGTTCCAACAGAAACATAATTATTAGAAAAATTACAATGGTAGTCATTAAGATATGAGGGTTTCCTAGACACCCTGGAAGATTTCCTAATAGGGGATGAATTAGTAGGTACAGTAGGATGAACACTAGATGGGGGGGGGGGGGGTATAATCAGAATCAGTAATATTAGAATCCAAGTCTAGAGGTTCATATAAAAAATCAGTATATGAAGAAGTTTGTGGGGGGAAAATTTTGTCAGAAACATTAGTAGAAGAAAGGGATGAAATGTTATGAAAAGGAAAATTTGTTCATGAAATACCACATCCCTTGATATAAAAATTTCATTATTGGTAGGGTCAAACAGTTTATACCCTTTAATTCCCATAGGATACCCTATGAAAACACAAGATCTAGCTCTAGGATCAAATTTGGTTCTTCCTTGTTTTAAAGTGGAAGAAAAAACTAAACATCCAAATGTCCTAAACATACTGTAATCAACAGATTTATTATACAGCTTTTCAAAAGGAGTTGAAAATTTTAAAACCTTAGATGGTGTTCTGTTGATTAAAAAAGCTGCAGTTGAAATACATTCAGACCAAAGATAAAGAGGGACCTTTGATTCAAAACAAAGAGCTCTTGCAACATTCAATAAGTGCTGATGTTTCCTTTCTGGAATGGAATTTTGTTGAGGTGTTTCCACACAGGAAAACTGATGCAAAATTCCTTCTTTAAGAAAAAGGTTAGTAAAACATAGCTCAGGAGCATTGTCACTCCTGAAAATCTTCACAGTTGTATTAAATTGATTCTTAACCATAGATAGAAAATTAGGTATAACAGAAGATATATCAGACTTATTGTGTAGTAAACAAATCCAGGTGAATCTGGAAAAATCATCAATTATAGTAGCAAAATATCTCTGTCCAGTTATAGAAGGTACATGAAAAGGACCCCATAGGTCACAATGTATTAATTCAAAAATGCTAGTAGTAGTAGAAACAGAATTAGGAAAAGACAACCTCTTCTGCTTAGCAAGAGGACAAACAAAACAAGGATCAGAATCATGATTACAAAGTTGTGATGAATCTAATCCTAAAACATCTTTCAGTCTAGACATGGACTTATAGGGCATATGACCTAATCTTTTATGCCAAACTATATGGGAAATCTTATTACAATGATAAGGTAATGAGCATGCAGTGATATCCAGGACATAGAGGCCTTTTATAAGTCTACCCTCTCCAATCTTCTTCCTGTGAATGTCCTGGATAAGGAAAGAATGCATAGTAAATTCTATAGTGTAATCAGTTTTGTTTAGTAATTCACTAACAGAAACTAGGTTGAAAGTGAATTGAGGAATGTAAAAGACATCAGTGAGAATGAGAGAATCAGATAAGTGAACGTCACCCATAAAAGAAACAGAGAAGCTACTGTTGTCAGGTAAAATAATTTTGGCATTAGAAACAGGTTTTAAAAAATTAAACAAAGATTTATTATTACATATATGTTTGGTGGCTCCAGAGTCTATGATCCATTTATTTGCATAAAAGGTAGAATCAAAAGTATTAAAATTGGAACAAATACCTGAAGCACATGTAATGTGTGTAGAGTCAGTGGAAGTTGTGGTAGAATTGCCAAGTTGCATCTGTGATTGAAAAAGAGTCATAAGTTGTTGACACTGGTCAGGAGTGAGACTCTGCAGTAATGGTGTGATAGGGTGCTGAAAATCTGGTTGTGGTGATGAAGGAGTTGTAGTGATGCTGTTAATTGTGGCAGTAGTGTAAGGATTAGGTTTAGGTTTGGGTTTATAGCCATTAGGATACCCATGAAGCTTGTAGCACTTGTCTACTGTGTGACCTGGAATATTGCAGTGGGAGCAAATAGGTCTGTCCTTGTTTTTGAAATTTGGTTTAAAGGAAGGATTAGAGGTGTTTTGTGAAGATTGAGTTGATGGTTGTTGAAACTGGTTGTAAGAACGTTTCTGTTGTGGAGGAGGTTGAGGAGTAGGATTAGGATACCTACTGGCAAAGGCCAAGGACTGAGAAAGATCAGTGGTATGCATATGGCCAACTTGTTTTTGTCTCTCCTCTTGAGTAGCAAGGGAGAAAACTTGATCTATTGAAGGAGGAGGGGCCATTAAAAGGATCTGACTTCGGAGTTGGTCAAAAGAATCATTAAGACCCATCAAGAAAGTAAGAATGTAGTCTTCTTGATTATGTGCATGGACTTTTTCAGGACCACCACATGTACAGGGGTTTAAAACTGGTTTATGATTGGATAAATCATCCCAAATAGACTTTAGTTTTGTGAAGTACTGGTTGACAGTCATGGAGCCTTGATGTAGGTTAGCAAGTTCCCTGCGAAGCTGTAATTTCCTAGGTCCATTGCGCTGTTCAAAGGGTGTCTTGAGTTCATTCCAAATGTCTCTGGCACAGTGCGTGTACATAATACTTGAATGGATTTCTGGGGAAACCGAATTGAGAATCCAAGATATAACCACATCATTATTTCTGGATCATGCACTCTGTAAAACCGCATATGTAGGTCCTGGATCAGGGATGGAACCGTTGATAAAACCTAATTTGTGTTTAACATTCAAAGCCAACAGCATGGAACGGGACCAAGTAGGGTAATTATCACCAGTGAGAGGTTGTTGGACAAGAATTAGGCCAGGACTTTCAGAAGGGTGCAAGAAAAGAGGATTGGAAGGATCTTCCATAGGAGGGCGAGGGCGAGAGGAGAAAACTCCAGAAGTAGAAGAGACAGAACCCGAGGTTGAATCTTCCATTGATGGTGAGAATCAAGAAACTGGGAACAATCAAGAAAGATGATCAAAATTTGATCACAAAGGAAGAACAGAGTGCAGAATTTTTCTGGAAATCTCTGAAATCTTCTGAATTAGAGAGTGCGGAAGTAGAAACTTAAACAACTGATACCATGTTACAATCTAAAAAGTCTTCCATGAAAATATTCTGTGAATAATTTGAATATAGGAAGAAAAGAGAGAAAGAAGAAAACTGGAGAAAATTTTATTAAAAGAATGAATTGTACAATACAGGAATTGAACCCTAGTCTAATATATACAAGTATAAGGCGGTTGAATAAAAACGTTAACAGACTAAAAAACAAAATAAAGAAAACACGCTTAAGTAAAATAAATACAAAGAAATAAAAAGCCCTAATTTTAAACACTTTCAATTTCCCTTCTTCTCTTCTTCTTCGTTTTCTCTACTGACCCATTTCTTCTTCAACTTTGTGCAGGTCCGTTTGAAGCTGGAAGCTCAATTCTCCTAATAAATTGTGGATTGGAGTTATTTGAATGTTGAAGCAGAGTAATTATATCGGTGGAAGAAAGCGTAATTTACATGAATACATGATCTATTGAGTTTCAATTCCATGTTAATGATCTTTTGGCAATTACAAGAAGGTTTTGTTTTTATCAAAGATGAAAAGGAGGATTTTCTGTACCAAATAAGATCACGTGTAAGTTAAGCTTTTATCTCATGTCCTGTCTACATAGCGGTTTTATTATTTTTATATATCTTAAACTCTTAGCTTAAAATTATAATCATCATTCATAAAAATATATAAAATGAACTTCATTTTCAAAAAAGTTCGCGGTTTGTGCTATAGCCTCGTAAACTTTTGTGTGTCGCTGCGCCATAAGTCTCTGACTACTTTGTTCCAAATATAGTTAGGAATATGGTATGCCTTCATTGTCATGTCTAGATTCTATATTGAAATCATATAACTCTAACCCGCCAATAAATTTTTAAAATCTAATTATTATGACTTACCTTTTGGACAAACATTGTCATCGAATTATTGTCCACAAATAGGAGAGAGAATCATGGTCTCAAGCAGTGGCGGAGCTAGACAGGTTCTATTGGAGAGGGGATGGGTGAATTTTTTTCTGAGCAATGCATTATATAAGGAAGGAGTATTATAGATAAAATAAAAGACCATATCATTTTTACAATTATTAATAATTTTTTTTATATAAAATTACATTGAATAAAGAAAATAATTTGAAAAATAGTGTACTATATCAATATAATTATAAAGAGAAGACCTTTTTATAAAGCAATATAAAAATCGTATTCTTTCTAATTAGGAACAATGCACTAAATAAAGAAGATAATAAAAAGATGATCTATTATAATATCAGTAAAATACCATATTTATAATCATTAAGAACAAAAAATTAAAAATATGCATAAATATTGTTAAGAGACAGAAAAATTAAAAGAAATGCATGAATATTGAATTAAGAGACATGAAAATTAAAAGAATGCATAAATAATGACTTATAAGAAAGTGCACCTAGCAGAAATCAAACCTTGGTCTATCAGGGATATTACAAAATGTAGGGGTGCACATGATACGATTCTGTGATATTTTTAAGAAAATTTGTACCGTACCAATTAATGTGGTTTTTAAAAACTCAAAACCAAAGTAGAGTTTTATGAACTACACAAACAAACTCGATTATGTGCAGTTCCGATACGATTTTACGGATTTTTCGAACAATCTTTTTTCATGCAATTTTTCTTATATAATAATAGTCAATTACATAGTTGACAATTATATAAAGATTAATAATATAATATCTTACGAACTATTAGCATTGAAAAAGAAAATATTCACAAATTTGACGCTATAATTCGACCTAATTGAATAAAATTAATTGGTTAATTATTTGATCATTGTTTATAATATGTGAAGAAATTTACTATTTGATATTTGTTGTCTAGAATTTTTGCATTTTAAGTTTCAACATATAACAAGTTTAATTTATGCTAAATTCAAGCATTTTTTAATTGAACGCGAGCATTGTAATAATAATAAATTATGATGGACTATAATATAATTATAAATAATATAGTATTCGATAATATTTGAATTATAAATTTATAAAATTTAGTTGTAAATATAAAAAAATGAATAGTTATATAATTCATGGTTTTTTTTTCCAATTTCTGTACGGTACGATTTTTAACAGTATGGGAAGTCTAAAACCAAAACCATACTAAAATACTCGGTACGATTTTTATCCATACCAAAACCTTCGATTTCAAGAAAAACGACCTAATATTCAATACGATGCGGTTTTAAAAACCATGTGCACCCCTAGCAAAATGCTCGAACCAAGATACTTACATTGCTATATTTCACTACTAACAGTATTTAACAAATATAATTTTGGGGGGGAGGGGGGGAGAGGGGTTGGCCCCCATATCTACCTTTAGCTCCGCCATTGGTCTCAAGGATGTGACGAGAATACTCGATTATTTATTGATTCCATATTTATTTTCATTATGAGGCTGTCGGATATGAGATTAAATGGAGTTACGTGTAGGGGTGTTCACGGTTCGGATAATTAACCGATCGAACCGAACCGAATCGAATCGAAATGAGTTCGGTGAAAACCGAACCGAACCAAAGCTCTTCGGTTCGGTTTTCGGTTTTGACATTTGACCTAATTCGATTATCGGTTCGATTCGGTTATTTTAATATCAGTAAAATACCATGCATATTTATAATCATTAAGAACGAAAAATTAAAAATATGCATAAATATTGTTAAGAGACAGAAAAATTAAAAGAAATGCATGAATATTGAATTAAGAGACAGGAAAATTAAAAGAATGCATAAATAATGACTTATAAGAAAGTGCACCTAACTGAAATCAAACCTTAGTCTATCAGGGATATTACAAAATGTAGGGTGCACATGCTACGATTTTGCGATATTTTTAAGAAAATTTGTACCGTATTAATATATTAATGTGGTTTTTAAAAACTCAAAACCAAAGTAGGGTTTTATGAACTACACAAACAAACTCGGTTTTGTGCAGTTCCGGCACGATTTTGCGGATTTTTCGAACAATCTTTTTTCATGTAATTTTTCTTATATAATATATAGTCAATTACATAGTTGACAATTATCTAAAGATTACTAATATAATATCTTACAAATTATTAGCATTGACAAAGAAAATATTCACAAATTTGACGCTATAATTCGATCTAATTGAATAAAATTAATTGGTTAATTATTTGATCATTGTTTATAATATGTGAAGAAATTTTGATATTTGTTGTCTAGAATTTTTGCATTTTAAGTTTTTGACATATAACAAGTTTAATTTGTTCTAAATTCAAGCATATCTCTTTTTAATTGAACGCGAGAAATGTAGTAATAATAAATTATGATGGACTATAACATAATTATAAATAATATAGTATTCGATAATATTTGAATTATAAATTTATAAAATTTAGTTGTAAATATAAAAATAAATAGTTAATTCATGTTTTTTTTTTCAATTTCGGTACAGTACTGTTTTTAACAGTATGAAAAGTATAAAACCAAAACCATATCAAAATACTCGGTACGGTATTAAAAACCCTCGAACCAAGAGACTTACATTGCTATATTTCACTACTAACAGTATTTAACAAATATTTTTTTTTTTTTGGGAGTGGGGGAGAAGGGTTGGCCCCCAAGTCTACCTTTAGCTCCGCCATTGGTCTCAAGGATGTGACGAGAATACTCGATTATTTATTGATTCCATATTTAATTTCGTTATGAGGCTGTCGGATATGAGATTAAATGGAGTTACGTTCAATCCCCATTCTTTTTATATGTTGAATCAATTAACTTGCATCTACTTGTTAATTTTTTAGGTTTCTAGATATTAATGTTTAAATAATTCAAATTTAGCTCACATTTCAAATATGAAATCATTATTTAGTACGTTCACGAAATAATGATAGTCATTTGGTGATCATGAATAATTATGGACCAATTTGATTAGATTTTGATTTTGAAAAATTGGTATGTGTGATTTACATGAAACCTCATTTAAATTAAAATTAATTTTGCATGTCGGGAGAGGCGGAGGGACATGGGGCACCCGCAACCCATCCAATTTAGTTTACTGTGCATAAGAAATTAGTAATTACTGTCCTAGGCCCATTCAGTAATTCCCTTTTTCACAAGTCTTTTAGCCCAATTCCAACTCTCCAAAGTCCAAACTAATTGATACCAAACAGTCGGAAATAAGACCCAACAATACTTACTCTTTTTTTTTTTTTTCTCTAAATATACAAAATATACTTACCTGTTGAAGTAGACACTGAATAGGAAAATAGCATGTCCATTAGTAAAAGTAATTTTCTATTCAAATTTTTAATTAGCTAAATCTTCAATAATGTATGTCATCCTGTAAAACCTCTTCTCAATCTAATGAATTTATTTTAATCATAAAATAAATTTGCTCAATTTTTTTATGTTAATTTAATAATACATGAATTTGATGTCATGAAAAGAATACATAGTACAATTTAGCAGGGATTAAAATTTTTTTGATACAATTTGATGAAAAACATTGAAAATTTTCTGTTTTCAGTCATTTAAAACAAAAATATAAAATATTTTCTACTTTAACATATTTCTTTTATTTGCAATTTTTTCAAATATTTCTCAAAATTCTTTCAAAAGGTTGTATTTAATTGACCGAAATACACACAAAAATAATACTTTAATCCATGCAATTTAGGATGTATAGGTAAATATAATACTTTCAAAACCTATACTTTTTTTTATTATAATAAAAAAATATCCCTCTCAATTCGAAATGAGAATTTTACCCCAACAAAGGATGAAAAAACATCCCATTAACTTAAAATATTATCAATAAACCCCATGTTTTGTTTTTTTAAAAAAATTGACAAAAACATCCATATGATTTGTGAAATCCACGTTAACAAATGACAAAAATCTTATCCTCCAAAGTTACATATTGTGGAACTTTACCACCCATATGTATAAATTAAGCACTACCGACTCAAATAGTTTATTTAATCTTTGTTCGACGGAAAATATACATGTGCCCCTCACATGAATTTTCAAAGTTAGTCACAAAATTTCTTACAAGTCCAACTACTTCGCTCATGTAAAGATTTGTTTTCAAGTGGGGAAGGGTTGGACGGTGGTTGTGGTGCCTGAGGGGAAGAGAGAGGAATTGGTGGCGGCAAGAATTGCAATTACCCCCTTCTAAGTTTTATCTTTTTAGGTATCTTTTGCACAATTGCAAATATCCCCTGAAGAGATAAAATAGGTGACCTAAAAGGACACGTGCTTGACGCGTGATCTTTCTCATCCAAAAACTAACGGCCGAATGAAATGTAAAAAAAGTTGTCCAACTTTTGTACGAAATGTGTATTTTTGAAAAGTTTGATATGAAATGTATAATGTAGTCAAAAGTTTGGTATAATGTTGGCAAATGTATAATTCCCTCAAATTTTTTTTTTTTGGAAAGAGATATGAAATTAATTAGAGATTAGGGAGTTTTATTAAACATATTAATTGAAGGTTAATATGTAATTTAACATATGTATATTTTTTTCTAAATGTCCGATGCCACATCATTATTGGAAATTTTGGCTCAGATTTGTTTTTTTTTTTAGTGATTAAGATGTGGTATCTCATATACATTTATGTCCTGTAAAATCTTATTTTAGAATGACTCGACTAAGTTATAATCTTCATTGTAGAATGATTTAATTTAACCGCTAAGCCTAAATCATCTTAAAACTAGGACAGGAGAAAAGCTTGAAGTAAATCACTTAAATAGTGCTAATGGTAATTATCATTATCCTATTAAAAGAAAATGATTTAAGGTATTTTTTTTTAAAATGAACCAAAATACACACTTGCTTCAAAGTTACAGAGCCCGCTTGTCTTGTTTTTTTAAAGTGGTTTCAGAAATAAATTTGATTTTTGTAATGTTTGTTATGTAAAATAAGTAGTGTATTCACACAAGTTTTCACGGTATTCGATTATGACTTCATCAGCACACTCAGCTAGGGTGTCATAGGATAATTATTGTCAATCGCACATTCAATTATTGTGCTCAACATTAGTTTCCTACACTTCTACAAAACCAAACATTAAAAATAGTTTTGCTGACAATCAAACATTTAATAAAATGAATTTCTTTTCATTTTGATTTCCTTGCTTTTCCATTTCCTATTACTACAATTTTTCTCTCATTTTTTTACCACCGAGCAAGCTAGTAATGAACTCAAAATTTTCCGTTTTCAAATTTGCAGAAACGAGCAAAAGATTCCATCTAAAAAATTCAACAAAACCAACGAAATATAAACTACTGAACTAATAATAAGTAATAATTGATGAAGTATAAATTAATACTGATAGATGCAACACGCATTTTTTTAATTGCAAGTTGCTTATAATCTAACAACTACACATGATTAGCTATTAAGAAACTAATTAAGCATTCCAAGTTGCTTATGAGTTATGATCTATTGGTTTTAAATGTTTGAGCACATGTATTAAGGCTAAAAGATAACTCCACAAACAGTAAACATATTCTTTCCCATTCATTGTGTGATTGACCAAAAGATAAAGATCCAAAATGGCAGAAGCATATGCAAAAGATAAAGGCTAATTTTACTTTACAAGACAATGGATTTGGGGTGATTAGACAGTCGTCTATTGGCTAAAGCTGAGATTATATGATCAAGAAGTCATGTAATCAGTTTGTCTTTGTATATTAATACAAATAGATTCAAATAGATTTTTATATAGTGACTGATGTAATGATTTATTCAACGTCTAAAGAAACAATAAATTTGGACATAGCAATGACTATATTTGGATAAGAAATACTATGCTTCAAAAGAAATTTGCTCGTAATAAAAGATGGGTCTTTCTAAAATAAGATTTTATAGAACATAAGTATATATGAGATACCCATCTCAACCACTAAAAAAAGTCAAGAATAAATTTGAACCACAATTTATGGTCAAAGTGTCCAATGATGAAGTGGCATCGGACATTTGAAAAAAATAAACATATGTTAAATTACATACTAACCGTTTAATTAATATGTTTAATAAAACTCCCTAATCTCTAATTAATTTCAGATCTCTTTCCCAAAAAAAAAAATTAAGGGAATTACACTTTTCATACAAAACTTTTGCCTACTTCATACATTTCATACCAAATTTCGTACAAAAGTTTGATAACTTTTTTTACATTTCATTCGGCTGTTAGTTTTTTAATGAAAAATATCACGTGTCAAGCACGTGTCCGTTTAAGTCACCATATTTATCTCTTTAAGGGATATTTGCAATTGGGTAAAATATACCTGAAAAGGTAAAAATTGAGAGGGGGAATTGCAATTATTGCCACCACATATTCCTCTCTCTTCACCTCCGGCACCACAACCACCGCCCAACCCTTCCCCACATGAAAACAAATCTTTACATGAGCGAAGTAGTTGGATTTGGAAGAAGTGTTGTGACTAACTTTGAAAATTCATGTGAGGGGGCACATGTATATTTTTTGTCGAACAAAAATTAAATATAATTATTTGATGCGGTAAAGTGCCACAATATGTAACTTTGGGGGACAAGATTTTTGTCAATTTTTTAAAGTGAATTTTATAAATCATATGGAAGTTTTTGTCAATTAAAAAAACAGGGGGTTTATCGCAAAATATTAAAGCTATGAGGGCTTATTCGTAATCTTTTAAGTTAAGGGGATTTTTTTCATCATTTGTGGGTTAAATTGACATTTCAAATTGAGAGGGATGTTTTTTTTATAATAATAAAAAAAGAACAGGGTTTTTTTTGCTAATAAAAATAACACAAAATATTTTTTTTTAGTTAGGCAAGACCCAAGGGGTGTTATTGAATTTCACTCATTAAAAAGGGTAAATTAGTCTTGAAGAAAATAAAGGAGACACGTGTCACCAAGATAAATCCTATCTCATGTGCTCTTCATCCCTCAAAATCTTATTTTAGACGGACCCATAAAAGATATGAAGAAGCTAATTAAGTTCATAAAAGGAACTAAGTTGGGTCCGTATAAAATGAGGTTTTGAAGGATGAAGAGTACAAGAGATAGAATTATCTTGATGACACGTGTCCCTTTAGAATTTAAGTTAAAATAATTTAATTATTTTCTTCAAGACAAATTTACACTTTTTAATAAGTTAAATTCAACAACACCCCTTGGGTCTTGCCTAACTAAAACAAAAGTTTTGAGTTATTTTTATTAACAAAAGAAAACGTTGTACTTTTTTTATTATTATCAGAAAATATTCCTCTCAATTCAAAATGGCAACTTTACCTCAGCAAAGGATGAAAAAACATTCCATTAACTTAAAAGATTACCAACAACCCCCCATTGCTTTAAAATTTTGCAATAAACCCCATGTTTTGTTTAAAAAAAAAATTACAAAAACTTTCATATGATTTGTGAAATCCACGTTAAAAATTGAAAAAAATCTTATCCCCCAAAGTTACATATTGTGGCACTTTACCATCCATATGTATAAATTAAGCACTACCACCTCAAATAATTTATTTAATTTTTCTTCGACGGATAATAAACATGTGCCCCTCACATGAATTTTCAAAGTTAGTCACAATATTTCTTACAAGTCCAAGTACTTCGCTCATGTAAAGATCTGTTTTCAGGTGGGGAAGGGTTGGACGGTGATTGTGGTGCCGAAGGTGAAGAGAGAGGAATTGGTGGCGGCAATAATTGCAATACCCCCTCCTAAGTTTAATCTTTTTAGGTATCTCTTGCACAATTGCAAATATCGCCTGAAGAGATAAAAATGGTGAACTAAAAGGACACGTACTTGACGCGTGATATTTTTCGTCAAAAAACTAACGGCCAATGAAATGTAAAAAGTTGTCCAACTTTTGTACGAAATGTGTCTTTTTGAAAAGTTTTGTATGAAATGTATAAAGTAGGCAAAAGTTTGTATGGAAAGTGTAATTCCCTCGATTAATTTTTTTTTTTGGAAAGAGATTTGAAATTAATTAGAGATTAGGGAATTTTATTAAACATATTAATTAAAGGTTAATATGTAATTTAACATACGTTTATCTGTACTAATTCTAAAAGTGTGAATAATTTAAGTTTTTTTCTTTTTTTTTGTGAAGACAAAAATACCCTTATTCAAATTGTAAAGTATATTAATAAAATATAATTAGACATGAAATTTTCCTTAAACTTTCTCATAAAAAATTTGGTAGGAAAATATTTCAAGAAAATTTGTAACTTCTTTTCCTCCTAACCAAGCACCATGAATATGGAAGAAAAACAAAATTATATTCAAATTAGACATAAATTCTTATTATAGTTATTTCCTACAATAACTCCAATAATTAAGAAATTAACTCTTACATCCCTTTTACAATTTCATTATTGTTCTCCTATAACATATAAAAATTAAAAAACACTATTATTTTGAATAGTTGCTAAAATATACATGTAAAATTATTATAATGTATTATCAATATGTTGTTATGTAAAAAATATTATTTGTTTCATTTAAAGATTTAGTAAAATATGTCGCTCATTAAAAAGAATTAAATTCTCTTAAATATCATAAAATCTGTTAAATTAGAATCGCTTCTTACCTATGAAGAAAAATGTGTTGGATAAGGATGAAGATGAAGGCTCTGAAGACAATTTGTAAAGGGAGGTTTTGAAGGATTCCAAAACTTCAAGATTGGCTAAGTATGGAGTAACTTAGCTGATGATCCCTTAGAAGAAATTTTGACTAAGTAAAGAAGACATCAGAAGAGTCAAAGTTTCAAGGTCCAAGACTTCTGATCTGCTGAAGTAAAGTTATCAGACTGATGAAGATCAGCCGACTCAAATCAGATTTGTTCAAGTTTGAGATCAGCCGAGTTCGCCATCAGACGTGTACTTTCGTCAGCCAAGTAAAGAAGATCATGAAGTGTTCCCAACGGTAATAAATGCCCCTTGGAGTAATAAATGCTGAAGTACAAGGTTATTAAAGTCAAATGATTGAAGAAATGCTTCGCATCAGCTGGGTGCATTTAATGCTGCATTTAATGCTGCCTGCAGAATAGTACTGTTCATAGTACGGACAGACTGCAAAAGAGCCGTTCGCGGATTTTAAGGACCAGTACTCGAGGAATTTGAATTTTGTCTCTCTTCAACGGACATCTTTCTATCCTCAAGTATAAATAGCTGAAAGAGACGAAGAAGAAGCAAGCAACACACTTTCTGAGAGAAATTTCCGAAGCAAAATTCTTTAAGTCTCAAGAACAGCTCACTCATCAGCTGAGTCATTTGTTGACGAAAGCAGAGTTGAAAAATCAAGAAAAATACATCTTCTGAGTGATTTTGTACACAAGAGTGTTGTGCGGAGTTGTGATCCATCTTTGTGAGTGATCAAACTTCAGAGAATAGGTCTTCTGTGTGATTTCCTATTGCGAACTTGTGGTCGTTTCATTTGTTGTTCGACGCAAGCAGAGTATACTGTAAACTTTGTGATTATAGTATAATCCAAGATCTGTGTGACTTGGAAGAGTGGACTAAAGGATATTCAAATCCATATAACCACTATAAAAATTGCTTGTGTTTTTGTTTGCATTTTACTTGCATATTTTCTGTTTGCATAAAAACACATTTAAGTTAACTGTTTGAAAAAGAGTTAAAAAGGAGTTTATAAAACTGGGGAAACATTTTTCAAACTACTAAGACTACTTGTGAAAAACACTTTGAAAATCCACTGCAAGTACTCTAAGTATTAAAACTGATTTTAGCAAAATCAGCTAAGTAATCATCAGACGAGTGGTCAACAAGGCTGTTCAAAGATTTGTTCGCGAACAGAACTGTAACTAACTAATCTGATCAGCTTAGTCTGTTCAGTTAAAAGTAAAAGTTTTAAAGTTAAATTTGAAGAAAATTTTTAAAGAGGTTTATTCACCCCCCCCCCCCCCCTCTAAACCTCTTCTGACCACTTGGGACCAACAAGTGGTATCAGAGCAGGTGGTTCATTTGAATCAGCTGCCTGATCAACGAGCTTGATCCGAGTGTTTTTCAAAGGTTTTCAAACTTTTTCAAAAGAGCATATTTTGAAAAACCAAAACTTTTTGAAAAATGGATTGTATCAGTCATGTTCCCCACATTGCTGGTATGTCCTTTGAGGACTGGAAGATTAGAATGGAAATCTTTCTAGCAGCCTATAATGACAACATGTACACATGTATCATTAAAGGTCCATTCAAATTCACCAAGACCATCATAGTAGATGAAGCTGAAATGGTGGTGGAAAAAGATCTGACAGAGATGACAGCCGAGGAGATAAAGCTGTTCAATCTGGATAAAGTTGGCCGTTTCATCATGACCAAAGCCCTGGATAATGATCGGTTTGACAAGGTCAAACATTGCAAAACTGCAAAGGAGATGTGGGACAAGGTTCGTGACATGAGTGAAGGAAACGACGCCATCAAAGAGCATCAGCTCAGTGTTGCCTTGGAGAAGCTGGACAACTTCAAGATGAAATCTGGAGAGACCATTGATCAGATGGATACCAGGTTTACCAGAACGTTGAATGAAGTTCTAAAGCTGGGAAAGACCTTTAATGACAAAGAGATCACCGTCAGAGTTCTAAAGGCCCTACCCCCCAAGTTCAATATGAAGGTGACAGCTATGGAAGAATCAAGAGATCTGGGGAAGATTTCTCTTACAGAGCTGTTTTCCGTACTCAAGGCATTCGAGTATAAACTGCCTAGAATGGGTATTGAAGAAACCTCAACTTCAGGACCCACAGCTGCCTTAGTTGCTGCTGAAAACACCAGGAGACCAGCACATAGAAGTCAAGATGTGGACTCATCTGATGAAGCATCACTACTCAACAAGAAGGAGTACACTGCTGGAGATGTAGCATTATTGATGAACAACTTCAAGAAGTTCTATAAGAGAAAGATGAAAAACAAATACAATCATGCTGCTTCTACTTCTAAACCTAACTCTTCTTCTCAAGAAAAAGATGATTATAAAGCAAAACTAATGTGTTACAACTGCAGGAAATTGGGACATTTCATCAGGGACTGCCCATATCCAAAAGCAGAAAAATACACTGAGGAAGAGAAGAGAATCAGAAAGGAAAGAAAGCATCAAAGAGGAAAAGCAATGGTAGCTGAAGCAGAAAAGCTTGCTGCTGTCTACTCATCTGATTCAGATTCAGACACGTCTGATGAAGAATCTTCTGATGAAGAGAAACCTGCTCTCCTCTGCCTGATGGCTAAGGAATCTGATGACTCCGAGGATGAGGTAACTCCTCAAAATAATGAACTGTTTGATTCTCTAGAGCAAATGATGTTGAACAATACTACGATTGCTGGAGAATTTGTTAAGCTTAAGGAAGAGATGAGCTTGCTAAAAGAGCAAAATAACTCACTGAAACTTAAAGCTGAAAAGCCTAAAGAATCAGCTGAGTATAAACAGCTTGAGCAAGAGCATGAATCTCTGAAAGCTGAATGTGAGGTCTATAAAGGAAAAATCATGGAACTTGAGAAAATTATCGAGTCTCATGATAAGTCAACTGTTGCATCCATGCCTACATCTAGTAAACAGGAGACACCTTTAGAAAAGGATAAAATAGAATTGAATCATACTGAAAAATTCATATCTGCTGACAATAGTAAGGTCATTCTGTATGTTCAAACTTCTAAACCTACCTCATCTGAGAAAGTGGTAAAGGAGAAGAAATCTCCTAAGGCTAAAAAGAGCAAAGAGCCTAGTGTAGGAAAACAGACTAGTAAACCCAAACAGAAGAGTCCTAGGAAGTCTTCTGATAAGGTTAAGACTAATCAGACTAGTGAGAAAACTAAGTCGTCTGTTAATGAGCAAACTGTTAGTAAACCAAAGAAGCATAAGAACAAGAAAAATCAAAATGCTTGGTATGGAAATGAGTCATATTATGTGCAACCTGCTGCATATCATCCTATGTATCATGCACCTCAATTTCCTAGTTACTATGCACCTTATCCTGCTCATCCAATGCATGCATATCCTGCTTATCATGCACCTTACCCTGCTTATGAACATTATTCTTATCATACTGATCATCAACATGACTTATCTGATAATTATGATGAAAATAAAACTGTTCATGCTCCTGTCAAAACTCAGAAACCTAAGAAGCCTAAGAGTTCAACATCTTGGGTTGTCAAAGGTGGAACTAATCCTTCAGGACCCTCTCAATAAGGGTACCTAAAACAATTTTATTTTTTGTTTTGTAGGATAGGATTAGGAGTAGGAGTAAAGTAGAGAAGATTTGGTACTTGGACAGTGGATGTTCAAGACACATGTGTGGAAACATACATGAGCTGACAGATGCAGTTGCTGTGGATGGTCCAAAGGTTACCTTTGGGGACAGCAAAGAAGGCAAGATTAAAGCTAAAGGAAGGTTAATCAGAGGAAACATAGAGATATCTGACGTCTCATATGTCAAAGGCCTCAAATATAATCTGCTGAGCATAAGTCAATTTTGTGACAAGGGATATTCAGTCATCTTCTCAACAGATAAGTGTTATGTTGAACAGATTGGTACAAAGAAGGTAATTTTATCTGGAAGACGACAAGGAAATATCTACATAGTCGACTGGAATTCTGCTGACAAGAATTCAAACGTTTGTTTGGTGGCATCTGCACCAAGTGAAGTTAGTTGGCTGTGGCACAAGAGGATGAATCATTTAAACTTCAAGACCATCAACAGATTGATCAAGAATGATTTGGTAGAAGGGATTCCTAAAACAGTCATGAGCAAAGATAAGCTCTGTGACGCCTGTCAGAAGGGTAAACAAATCAAGTTATCGTTCAAAAGCAAGAAGCACCAATCTTCTGGAAGGATATTGGAGCTGCTACACATGGACTTATTTGGACCCATTGATCCAGTCAGCAATGGTGGAAAGAAATACTGCCTAGCTGTTGTGGATGATTATTCAAGATATACTTGGGTGATTTTCATGAAGAAGAAAAGTGAAACCAAGGAACATCTTACAAATCTGATGGAACTGATCCAGAATGAGAAGAGTATCAAAATATTAAAGATCAGATCAGATAGAGGGACAGAGTTCACAAACTCTACTGTTGAAGAGTATTGTAATATCAAAGGAATACATCATGAGTACTCTGCTGCCAGAACCCCTCAACAGAATGGTGTTGCTAAAAGGAGAAACAGAACACTGAAGGAAGCTGTCAGAACCATGATAGCTGAAGCAAAGCTGCCACAAAGATTTTGGGCAGAAGCAACAAATACAGCATGTTTTACCCAAAACAGATGCATGATCAACAAGCACCAAAACAAGACTCCATATGAAGTTTGGAACAATAGGAAGCCAAACATTCATTACTTTAAGATATTTGGTTGTAAATGCTATGTTTTAAATAATGGTAAAAATCACCTCACTGCATTTGCAGAAAAGGCTGATGAAGCTGTCTTTGTAGGATACTCATCTGTTAGTAAGGCTTATAGAGTTTTCAATAAAAGAACATTACTAATAGAAGAATCCATTCATGTAGTATTTGATGAGCCAAGTCAATCTTCTGAAAAGAATCAAAATGTTAATCATGATCTGTCTACTGATTTACAGAAGATGAATGTTGGAAGAAATGAAGAATATGTACACATCATACTACCTGATCTCAACTCAGCTGATAACTCAAGTGCTGTTCAAAATCACAGAGCTGATTGTCTAACAGACGAGTTGCAAACAGCTGATAGACCAGAGACTGTTCAACAGACGGCAAATGTTCAACAGACTACTACTGTATCTCCAACAGTAGTGTTGCAAGATCAAGACAAAGGACAACATTATGATTTGCAACCTGATCTCAGATGGCTCAGAAATCACCCACCAGAGTTAGTGATTGGTGATCCTTTAGACAGAGTGAAAACAAGAAGAGCTGCTGCACAAGATGCTATGTTTGCTAGTTTTCTATCTCAAATTGAGCCTAAACAGATTGAAGAAGCTCTCAGTGACTCCAACTGGATTGAAGCTATGCAGGAGGAGCTAAATCAATTTGAAAGGAATGAAGTCTGGTACTTAGTTCCTAGACCAAGTCATCAAAGAGTCATTGGCACTAAGTGGGTATTCAGGAATAAAATGAATGAAGATGGTGAAGTCACCAGAAACAAAGCAAGACTAGTGGCCAAAGGTTACTGCCAAGAAGAAGGCATTGACTTTGATGAAACTTTTGCACCTGTAGCAAGACTGGAGGCAATCAGACTCTTTCTTGCCTACGCTGCTCACAAGAATTTCACAGTCTATCAGATGGATGTGAAATCAGCTTTTCTCAATGGAGAATTGCAAGAGGAAGTTTATGTTGAACAACCTCCTGGATTTGAAGTTTATCAAGAAGAGGACAAAGTATATCGTCTGAAGAAAGCTCTTTATGGACTGAAACAGGCTCCAAGAGCATGGTATGATACTTTATCTGACTTTCTTTTAATTAAAGGATTTCGCAAAGGTAAAGTTGACAAGACCTTGTTCACTATTGAATGGGAAGAACATATTTTGCTTGTGCAAATTTATGTGGACGATATTATTTTTGGTTCAACTAATCAACAGATGTGTGATAAGTTCTCAAAGCTGATGCAGAACAAGTTTGAAATGAGCATGATGGGAGAACTTAACTATTTTCTTGGTTTGCAAGTTAGACAGTTGCCCGATGGAATTTTCATCAGCCAAGCAAAATACACAAAGGATCTGTTCAAGAAATTTGGTATGGAAACTAGCTCTACTGCTACAATTCCAATGTCTACAAGTCTTCGTTTGGATAAAGATGAAGATGGCAAATCAGTAGACATAACCAAATACAGAGGCATTATAGGGTCACTGTTATATCTAACAGCCAGCAGACCTGATATCATGTACTCTGTTGGGGTCTGTGCAAGATTCCAATCAAATCCCAAAGAATCTCATCTCTTAGCTGCCAAGAGGATACTGAAATATATTAAGGGCACTCAAGAATTGGGATTGTGGTACCCTAGAGAGTCTGGATTTGAGCTTATTGGATATTCAGATTCTGACCTTGCAGGCTGCAAGATTGACAGAAAAAGCACAACAGGTGCCTGTCAATTCTTAGGTAGTCGTCTGATCTCATGGATGAGTAAGAAACAGACTTCAGTATCCATATCTACTGCTGAAGCTGAGTATATAGCTGCTGGAGCTTGCTGTGCACAAATCTTATGGTTGAAACATCAACTAGAAGACTACAATATCAAAATCAGTGGAATACCAATCTACTGTGACAATACAAGTGCAATCAGTCTCACTCAGAATACTACAAGTCATTCAAGGACTAAACATATTGAGATCAAACATCATTTTAGAGATCATGTGGAGAAAGGAAATGTCATGATAGAATACGTGTTTACTGAAAATCAGATTGCTGACATCTTCACAAAACCTCTAAGTGAGACAAGGTTTTCAACTCTAAGAGCTGAACTGGGATTATTAAAATTAGATGCATAAGCTGAGGGGGAACTCATCAGAAGACTAGAGTTCAACAGCTTACTCATCTTTCTTATCTTCAAGGATTAACTTTCAACAGACTAGTTAACTTATGAATTCTTAAACTCAGGGGGAACGTGTAAGACTAGCGGTACTTCTGAATTAAAGATGAAATTTGTTAATGACAGTTAGTTGAAGTTATGTTTTCAACAGAAGACTCAACTATCGAAGATCAAGACTATTTTATCTAGCTGGATTGACAAACAGCTGAGGAAGGTTATCAGCTATTGGCATTCTCTGATAACAGCATTGTCATCAGGACAGTGGTCCATCAGATAAGTGTTTATTATACTCATCTGATTACTTAAAAAAGCGAGCTACTTAAAACGTTTTATTCAAAACACGCTTTTATAAGTAAATGTCGGGCGGTACATATTACCGCTCTTCATTAAAATATCTTTTGAATTTGAAAGGTCGTAACAGAAGCCACACGATCATCACTGACAGAAAAACGAATCTAACGGTTGGCGGATATCACGGAAACCGACATACCCCAACTCTATAAATTCTCATCTGATCAGTCGAGTCGTTCTTTACGCACCCTAAATCTTCAAAAGTACTTGTGAGAATTTCGAGCAATTTTTCTGCAAAAACTTTCTTCGTTTTTCTTCCTAACTCCTACAGATCTGAAATGGCTGCTGAAGGGATGTATCTCGTATATGGTTCCTACTACCAATCCGGTACGGATCTGATGAAAGAACTGCTGGAAAAGTTCAAAGCTGCTTCGCTGGTGAACTTCATGGAAAATCACGAAGGAGTTATCTGGACTGACCAAGTGATGGAGTACTACAACACAGCGAAAGCTGACTACAACTCACTGGAGATTAAGGCTACAGTGGGAGACAAATCTATCACCATCACTCCTGCTGTTCTTCATGAGACGTTTGGGCTTCCTAACCATGGAAGACATGACGTCACTGTACTGACAGAGGACAAGCACCAACAGTTCTGGGCGATCTGCGCCAAAGAGGGAGAAGTGTTTTCTGGAAACATAAGGAAGAAGCAACTGAGGGATGAATATCAGCGGATGGCTGACATGGTATCAAAACTGATTGAAAATTGCACTTTTTCTCTGGATGCTGTTACGATGAAAAGATTCAGCATCATGGCTGCCATTTACTATGGAATGGAAGTCAACTGGTCCATCATAGTATGGTACATCTTAGCTGATTTCCTGGATGACAAGAAAGGAAAGGGTCCTCACACCAACCACAAGATTACGATCAGTTATCTGCTGTCCAAACTGGGTTGTACTATGACGAATGGCAAGGAGATTCACAAGTCTAAGGCCATGAACAAATACCTGCCAGTTCTGAAGAGGAAGGCTGATGAGCCTGAGGAAGCTGATGATGAGGGACAGAAGGAAGTCCCTGCCAAAAGACAACGAAGATTAGTCAAAACAGCTAGCCTGGCTGTTGAGACTAAAAAGAAGAAGGCTGCTGATGCGCCTAAAAAGAAAGAAGCAAAGCAGATGGAGAAAGTGACTTCTGCTACTGAAGCCACTAAGATCATTGAGAACATAATCGCTGATGTAAGGACTGGATCCCCTGCATCACCATCAAGAACTCCATCAGCAGAGAAGCCTGCTGAAGGTATCTCTAAAAGAACAAGAAGTCAACAAAGAGATACGGCTGCTTCAAACTATCGTGAAGGAAGAACCAAGAAATCTGCAAGGAAGCAGATGTCCTTCATAGAGAAAGAGACTGAGTTAGTGGACTTGGTGAGATCAAGTCCAGAATCTGCTGAAAGACCAGTTGAAGCTGTTGAAGCTTCTACTGCTGACAAAGCTGATGAGCAACAGATTACTAAATTTGAACCAACTGCTGAGGCTGCTCAACCTCAAGAAGATCCAGATGTTCAAATCATACATCCTATAGCTGCTGATCCCATATCATCTGTTGGACCAGCCCCTGCTGATAAAGGCAAAAGAAAGTTTGTGCTAAGGAAAAAGAAAGTTTCCAAAGCTGACAAGAAAGCAAGGGAGGAGGCTGAACAGAGGAAACAGGATGAATTGGAAGAAAAGAAAGCCCTAGAGCTAAGTAAGGCTCAAGCTGAAAAGGATGAGGCCATGAGAAGAATGTCTGAAGCAGAGAGAAAAGCTGCTGAGGATGTTGAACTGGCTATGGTGATTGAAAAGAGCAAGACTGATGCCTATGGACCTGTCCATGGAGGTGGCATCAAGATTGGAGAAGGCAGAAATGAAGAAGAAGACAAGAAAAAGATCTTACTGCCTGCCCCCAAAGTCAAGTCCAAGGATAAATTTGAAGTCAGAAAAGCCTTTGAGATAGTGTATGCTGATAAGGAGCTTTTCAAGAAGTTTGAGAAGTCCTTAGCTTACTATGATCAAAAGCTAATGCTGAGGACTCTGTTCAACCAGGAGAAACCAAGGTACATCAGTTGGAGAGACAACAGGTTGAATAAGTCAATAGCTGAACTTCAAAGCATGAAGGAGTTGGTTGATGAAGAACGTTGGGTTCTGACTTGGCTGAAGACAAACTCCATTCAAAAGGCCCTAGATCCCAGCTATGTAAGAGATGTGATGCATAGTTATGCAAAAGGCTTGATATTGGAGGAGGCCAAGAAAATTAAAAGCACCCTGCCTGATAAAAAGAAAAAGTCTGAAGATGCTGAAGAAAGAGCAATTAAGTTTGCTGTTATGGCTGCCCTGAAGAGATGGGCTAAAAAGTCAAAGTATCAGCAAGGCTGTTCAAGTGACTTGCCTCTGCTGCCAAGTATTCAGCAAATCATTTTCGGCAAGGAAGTGCAACCATTCTATGAAGTGCCAAAGGGGAATAATGCTTTTGTTAACCCCTGGATCATTGTGAGGCAAATCAGACAAACCACTTGCTTCAATGATGATGGCACCATCACAAACTTGGTCTATGATGATGTTACTGATGAACCTAAAACTGCGGACAAGCCTGAAGTCAAGTCTGCTGATCAGATTGAAGACAAGCTTGCTGATCAAACTGCTGATCAACCTGCTGATCAACCTGCTGACAAGCCTGCTGATCAACCTGCTGACAAGCCTGCTGATCAACCTGCTGACAAGCCTGCTGATCAAAATGCTGATAAGTCTACTGATCAGACTGAAGACAAGTCTGCTGAAAAGGCTACTGATGAACCCTTAGCCATTGAGTGGAAAGCTAAGGATTCTGAAGATCATCAAGACGACAAGATGGAAGATATTCCTGTCCACCAGGAAGTTGAAGAAAGGGATGAAGCTGCTGCTTCTGCTTCATCAGCTGATAAACATTCATCACTGATGGAAGCAATCCAGATGCTGATGGAAAATCAACTAAAGGAACTGGAAGAGAAGCATCAACAGCAGCTATTGAAGGGTAAAGAGGAGCTGAAGACAGAGCTTAAGGAAGAATTGACAGAATCAAATAAGCTTCAGCTGGAAACTGTGCAACAATCTACAGAAAAGATCATCAAGACTGAAATCACAAGTATTCCTATTCCTCAAGATCATTCCTTGCAGTTAGTGAATAGCTTAACTGAAATGAACAGAAATGTGGAGGATGTGAAGAGTGATGTAAATCATCTTCATGCTGCACTTACAAGAGCTGAACACAAGATCGCTGATCTGACTGCAACCTTCATTAAAGTCAGTAAAGAGGAGAAGGAGGTCAATTTAGGGATGTTGCATGAAGTAGGAAGTGTTGTACAGGCCGTTCAAAATGAAATTGCAACTGTAAACCTGAATATTGACTACTTCAATGACAAGACTGACATCATCAGCACTGATATTCATCATCTTACAGCTAGTCACGATGTTGTCAATCAGAATCTCAAGGCTTTGTGTGCTGGAGTGAAGATTCCAACAGTTGCGCTCAACCCTGCTGTTGCACCTTCTGATGTCATCAAAACTGATGATGACAAAAAGGGGGAAGATAAAAGGGAAGAAACAGCTAAGGAACCTGCTGCTGAAGAAACAGCTAAGGAACCTGCTGCTGAAGAAACAGCTAAGGAACCTGCTGCTGAAGAAACAGCTAAGGAAACTGCTGCTGCAACTATTGAAGCCAAGGAAACTGAAGACACGGCTGACAAGACTGAAGAAAATCTTGGAAAGGTAGAAGAAGAAGAAAAGATTGAAAAAGAAACTACCAAGTACAAGGAGACTGAATCTGCCAAGAAAGCAATGGAGCTGATCAGAGAACAGCAACTCAAAGAGAAAATGGAAGCTGCCAAAGCAATCTTGGAAGAAGAAGCTGATGAAGACGAAGATGACGAAGAGTCATCTTATGAGTATGTAGAAGAGCTTGAAGGATCAGATGAAGAAGCTGATAGTTAGAAACTTTAAATTCATTGTAAACAGTTTACTTCTATCTATTCTTCAGAAATCTCATCTGATGAACTTGTACCTTGTAATTCTCTTTCAATATTAATGAAAAGTCAAGTTCAATCCAATAAACTTTTTCTATCTCAGAAAATTTTGAGGATTACACTCTTTAGCTTAGGTATTTGACAGGTACTTAGCTGAAGTTTTGTCATCATCAAAAAGGGGAAAATTGTTGGATAAGGATGAAGATGAAGGCTCTGAAGACAATTTGTAAAGGGAGGTTTTGAAGGATTCCAAAACTTCAAGATTGGCTAAGTATGGAGTAACTTAGCTGATGATCCCTTAGAAGAAATTTTGACTAAGTAAAGAAGACATCAGAAGAGTCAAAGTTTCAAGGTCCAAGACTTCTGATCTGCTGAAGTAAAGTTATCAGACTGATGAAGATCAGCCGACTCAAATCAGATTTGTTCAAGTTTGAGATCAGCCGAGTTCGCCATCAGACGTGTACTTTCGTCAGCCAAGTAAAGAAGATCATGAAGTGTTCCCAACGGTAATAAATGCCCCTTGGAGTAATAAATGCTGAAGTACAAGGTTATTAAAGTCAAATGATTGAAGAAATGCTTCGCATCAGCTGGGTGCATTTAATGCTGCATTTAATGCTGCCTGCAGAATAGTACTGTTCATAGTACGAACAGACTGCAAAAGAGCCGTTCGCGGATTTTAAGGACCAGTACTCGAGGAATTTGAATTTTGTCTCTCTTCAACGGACATCTTTCTATCCTCAAGTATAAATAGCTGAAAGAGACGAAGAAGAAGCAAGCAACACACTTTCTGAGAGAAATTTCCGAAGCAAAATTCTTTAAGTCTCAAGAACAGCTCACTCATCAGCTGAGTCATTTGTTGACGAAAGAAGAGTTGAAGAATCAAGAAAAATACATCTTCTGAGTGATTTTGTAAACAAGAGTGTTGTGCGGAGTTGTGATCCATCTTTGTGAGTGATCAAACTTCAGAGAATAGGTCTTCTGTGTGATTTCCTATTGCGAACTTGTGGTCGTTTCATTTGTTGTTCGACGCAAGCAGAGTATACTGTAAACTTTGTGATTATAGTATAACCCAAGATCTGTGTGACTTGGAAGAGTGGACTAAAGGATATTCAAATCCATATAACCACTATAAAAATTGCTTGTGTTTTTGTTTGCATTTTACTTGCATATTTTCTGTTTGCATAAAAACACATTTAAGTTAACTGTTTGAAAAAGAGTTAAAAAGGAGTTTATAAAACTGGGGAAACATTTTTCAAACTACTAAGACTACTTGTGAAAAACACTTTGAAAATCCGCTGCAAGTACTCTAAGTATTAAAACTGATTTTAGCAAAATCAGCTAAGTAATCATCAGACGAGTGGTCAACAAGGCTGTTCAAAGATTTGTTCGCGAACAGAACTGTAACTAACTAATCTGATCAGCTTAGTCTGTTCAGTTAAAAGTAAAAGTTTTAAAGTTAAATTTGAAGAAAATTTTTAAAGAGGTTTATTCACCCCCCCCCCCCCTCTAAACCTCTTCTGACCACTTGGGACCAACAAAATGCTTATGACTTAGTGAACTAAGTAATCTTTATTTGACATGAGAAACATTAACTCATATTTTCATGGAAATCTTTTCGAGAAAAACGAGTGAAATAAGTGAAAAAACGGATGAAAATCAATGAAAGTTGGTGAAACCGATCAAATAAATTTTATGTAATTGATGAAAATATATGAAATCGATCTGGATGAAATTTATGAACACTGGTGAAGTAGGTGAAAAATGGGTGAAATCGGTAATAAATAGTGTCGGTAAAATCGATAAATACATGTGAAATCAATGAAGATTTGGGTGATATTTGTGAAAATATGGGAAACAAATTGGTGAAATCTGTGAAAAACGGGTGAAATATATGAAGCTATTGAAAAAACGTTAAAATCTGTGAAATAATGTGAAATCAATGAAAATTCAAGTGAAATATATTTTAAAAAAATGTGAAATAAGTGAAATATAAGTTAAACTGATAAAATTAAAATAAGTAAAATATGAAAAAAAAAAAAAAAAAAAAAAAAAGGGTTTAACTAGCAAAAACAGTGTGAACTAAACCAGTAAGATTTTTTTTTTTTTTTTTGTTAGAATATGAGAAAACAAAAGAAATCGATGAAAAATAGGAAAAAACAATGAACAATAGGTTATAATTGTTCAAGAACAAGTAAATCAGTAAAAAAATTTAAAATTAGTAAAAATCAATGAAAATTGAATTAAAATACAAATAATAAGTGAAATTGCTTAGATTGGTAAAGAAATATCTTTCAAATGATAAGGTAAGTGAAATAATTTGAGATATACTTAAAAGTAATTGAATTAAGATGTATAATGTATAATTATTTGAGTTGAAAATTCGGTAAATACATGTTAAATAAATGAAAATTCAAGTGAAATTCGCGAAAAAAATGGATGACATCGGTGAAACGATGAAATTACATAAAAATTATGAAACATGTGAAAAACGTGTAAATTCGGTGAAGATATGTGAAAATTGGTTAAAGTGGTAAAATGAATGAAATCAATAAAATGAAAAAAGTTCAAACAATAAACACAAAGTCAAACCATTAGACAAATTATTTAAAATGTTCCTCAAAAAAAAAAAAAAAAAAGACAAATTATTTAAAACGAAAAAAGCTAAAGAAATTGATAAAATACCCATGATGAAGTTAATAAATTGATTAGTAGTCATTAATATGTGTTGTTTTATGACATAAATAAGTTAATTTTATTCTGATTTACAACAAAATATCACTAAAATTAAATAGACACGTACAACGTATGTGTACTTTAAACCGATGAAAAAAATGCATGTGAAAAGATAAATACATTTGAAATCGATAAATAAAATCGGATAAAATTTGTGAAAAATGGATGAAAACAGGTAAAATCGATTAAAATAAAGGTCAAGTTGGTGAAAATTCAAATGGAATTTCTAAGAAAAATGATGAAAACAGTGAAATTCAGCAAAATTGAGTAAAGTCGGTGAAAAAAGGGTAAAATCGGTCAAAAACGTATAGTTGGTAGGAATATATTTAATTATGAAAAATTAAGGTGAATAATATGTTAAATTAGTGAAAAAACATAAAAAAAAAAAAGGGTAAAAAGGGGTTAAAATGGTAAAAACGAGTGAAATCAGTTAAAAAAGAAGTTTAACAGGTGAAATCGATAGAAAAATGGTTTAAACTGAAGAAAAAAATAAATCGACCAAAAATGAGAAAACAATGAAAAATGTTATAATCGATAAAAAAAAGGGGATAAATCTCTGAAAAAAAAAGGGTAAAAAAATTTGGAAAGTCAAAATATATGAGTCCATGAAAGTTTGGGTGAAATTTGTAAAGAAACGGATAAAAATAATCAAAAAAACTTGGAGTCGATGAAAACATGTATAATCAATGAAAAATTTAGGTGAATAACATGTGAAATTAGTGAAATAGATGAAAACAAGTTAAATTTTGACTGACAAAAACAAGGTGAAAGCGGAAGAAAATGGTTTAAATTGGAAAGAAGATCGACGAAAACGAGAAAACAATGAAAAATGTATAATCGATAGAAAAGTGAAAAAATCGATAAAAATAAATTAAATGGTGAAAACATATGAATTGATGAAACTTCGAGTGAAATTGGTAAACACAGGTGAAGTAGGTGAAAAAACTGGTGAAACCAGTAAGAAAAAATGCTCGTGAAATCGATGAAAATTCGGGTGAAATTTATGAAGAAACGGATGAAACATGTGTCATCTGTGAATACTGAATAAACTTGACATGAAAACTACTATGATGGAATGAACTAAATAATGTTCTTATGATCTTATTTTAGAACTAATTTTATAAGATGTAATGACTAAATTAGTCATCATTTTATATTTTATTTCAACTATCCAAAGCCATCATTTTTTTTTTATAAACCAATAACAATTAATAGAAAATAATTTCACGTACAACGTACGTGCACTTTTCTAGTTTTTTTCTAAATGTCCTATGCCACATCATCATTGGACATTTTGGTCCATAAATTATGGCTCAGATTTGTTGTTGTTTTTTTTAGTGATTAAGATGTGGTATCTCATATACATTTATGTTCTATAAAATATTATTTTATAAAGACTCGACTAAGTTATAACCTTCATTGTAGAATGATTTAATTTTAACCGCTAAGCCTAAATCATCTTAAAACTAGGACAGGACAAAAGCTTGAAGTAAATCACTTAATAGTGCTCATGGTAATTATTATTATCCTATTAAAAAAATTGATTTAAGGTATTTTTTTTAAAATGAATCAAAGTACACACTTGCTTCAAAGTTATAGAGCCTGCTTGTCTTGTTTTTTTAAAGTGGTTTCAGAAACAAATTTGAATTTTGTAATGTTTGTTATGTAAAACGGGTAGTGTATATTGTATAGTGCATTCACACAAGTTTGCACGGTATTCGATTATGACTTCATCAGCACACTCAACTAGGGTGTCATACCATAATTATTGTCAACCGCACACTCAATTATGGTGCCCAACATTAGTTTCCTACACTTCCTACAAAATCAAACATGAAAAATTGTTTTCCTGACAACCAAACATTTAAAAAAATTGAATTTCTTTTCATTTTCCACCGAACAAACTGGTAATGAACTCAAAATTTTCCCTTTTCAAATTTGCAGAAACGAGCAAAAGATTCCATCTAAAAATTCAACAAAACCAACGAAATATAAACTACTGAACTAATAATAAGTAATAATTGATGAAGTATAAATTAATACTGATAGATGCAACACACATTTTTTTAATTGCAAGTTGCTTATAATCTAACAACTACACATGATTAGCCAAAAACTAATTAAGCATTCCAAGTTGCTTATGATCTAAGTCAAGTCAACTTTTTGATCATTCATTCATCCATCTCCTAATCAATCAAACCACAAACAGTAAACTTCTTCTTTCCCCTTCATTTATGATTGACCAAAATGGCAGAAGCATATGCATCTCTTGTTTCCCTGATGCACATAATCGATCAGATCATGGGTCATGGTCGCGATTCATTTTCACTTAACCACCAACAAATTGAATCTCTTCAAGAAAGGGCCACGTATCTGGTTGGGTTTCTAGAACGCTATTCCCATGGAGACAACAAAGATGTTGAAGGCTTGGAGAGTCATATCGCGGATGCATCTAATTGAATCCAGAGTTGTGGACTATATTCATGATAATCAATCCACAAGTTTTGCGGGAATGAGCTCCAATACCTTCTGTCAACAACTGCAAGAAGTGATAGAAGTCATGGATTTGATGAAAGAAAAGGCGATGGAAATTAAAGGGAAGGGGGAGCTTAAAGTTCACCTACCTAGAGATTCAAGACCTTCTAGTTCTTCAAGCTTTTTACCTGCTAGCAAAGACACAATGGTGGGATTTGATGATGTTTTGATTAAGATCATGGACAAACTCACCCGACAACAATCTAATTTCCAAATCATCCCAATTCACGGAATGGGGGGTATTGGTAAGACAACACTTGCTAGAAATGTTTACGAAAATCCTTATATTGTGCAACATTTTGACAACCGTGCTTGGGTTACAATATCCCAAGAATATGAAATAAAAGAAATTCTTTCAAGCCTTCTGATTGAATTTAAAGTTTTCACCAAAGAAACTGTACAAGGGATGAATGAGAGCCAATTAGGTGAACAATTACATAAATATTTGTTTAAGAGGAAATATTTGATTGTAATGGATGATATGTGGAGTATCGATGTGTGGGACAAGGTACAGTTGTACTTTCCAGATAACGGCAACGGAAGTGGAATCATGATAACAACCAGACTTACACTCATGGCTCGTCATTTGGGATCTAATGGCCTTGAGGTGAATTTTCTAGACGAAGATCAAAGTTGGAATCTTCTTCGTCAAATGGTGTTTGGCCAACAAGAATGTAGTATTAAATTGGAGGAAATCGGGAAGAAGATTGCTAAAAATTGTAAGGGACTCCCTTTGTCCATAGTAGTGATCGCGGGAATCCTTGCAAAGTCAAACATGACACGAGAAGAGTGGGTTGATGTCGCAAAAGAAGTTAACTCTATTGCAAGTCTAGTGAATGATGGGCAGTGCTCGAAAATATTATCATTGAGTTACAAAAACTTGCCTGTTCATCTAAAACCATGTTTCCTCTACATGGGAGTTTTTCCCGAAGACGATGAGATCGAAGTATCCCGGCTCATCAGACTATGGATTGCCAAAGGATTTCTAAAACCAAATAAATACAAAATCCTTGAAGAGGTTGCAAAGGAGTATCTCATCGATCTTATTGATAGAAATCTTGTTATGGTTCACAAGCATGAGTTTGGGGAAATTGAAACCTTCAAAATTCATGATCTTTTGGGAGATATGTGCTTAAGGGAAGCTGAAAAGGAAAAGTTTATTTGTGTCATAGGGGGACGAGGTTCTTACAATTCACACGCCTTATACAATCATTGTCGCATTGTTATTGATAGAAGAAAAAAACAGCAAAAAGATTATGCCCTTTCCAAAAACCAAAGTGCGGTATCAATCATATTTAATACTGTGTTGCAGGAAATCCGATTTAACACTGTTCTTACGAAAGAAAAAAAGAGCAAAAAGATCCTTCGTTCAATCACATTTAATAATGTGTTAGATTTTACGCATTCATCCTTGATTGGTTGTAGATTGATAAGGGTATTGAATGGTGATCAACCTGATTTACTCAAAATCGCTTTCAATCTAGTCAACTTAAGGTACCTTGATATCATGCTTAAGTACAGGGGTTATCTCGGGTTACCATCTACACTAAAGCTACTATGGAACCTACAAACCTTAATTATTGGAAGAGGTGTAATGGAAACTACTACACCACCTGAAATTTGGGAGTGGAAACAACTTAGACATCTCAGCATGTATCCAGTTTCTCTACCTATATATCTTCCAATTGTGTTGAAACACCTAAATACTCTCAATGTAATACGTAACCTATCCTTTTGTGACGTAGGGGTTGTCAAGAGAATAGCCAATATTAAGAATTTAGGAATTCAATATGGTGCTTTTATGGGGGCTTTGGATAGAGGAGAAGTATATTGTCTCAACAATCTTCAACATTTAGATAAACTCGAATCACTTTCTATTGACCTTTTTATTACAAGAAGTCATTTAAAAGAAACTCGTTTGTTGGAATACCTAACTTTTCCACAATCACTCAAGAAGTTGGTTTTAGAGAGCAGTTGCATACCTTGGGAACATATGTCGATAATAGGTAGTTTGCCCAATCTTGAAATTCTCATATTAAGAAACAATGCCTTCATTGGAGAGGAGTGGAACCCAATTGATGGACAATTCCTTTCCCTCAAATACTTGTCAATTAAATCATGTGAAGAGCTAAAGGTCTGGAACGCAGATAGCATCCATTTCCAAAACCTTGAGCAACTTTTGCTAACGGTGATTGACAATTTGGAGGAGATACCGCTGGGTATAGGAGAAATACCAACTCTTCGATCGATTAAATTAGAATTATGTTGTGATTCAGTTGTGCGTTCAGTAATCGATATATTAGATGAGCAAGACGATAATGATGGCATTCAAGTTGAAGTTGTGGTCGACAGGCGTAACAAACTGGGGATTTTGAAAGCAAGAGATAATCTCAAGTTCACAAACTGTGAATTTTGAAAGCAAGAGATAATCTCAAGAACACTATGTATTAAAGGAGATGTACGAATACATTAAAAAAGAAAGGAGAGGTACAAATTTTACAAAGAAAAAGGCCAGCCTCTACCTTAACTTTCTTACTTAAATCAATGGTCAATTTGGTTGTTGGATGATTTTTTACTATTTGCTCTAGACAATGTTCTAATCATTTTAATTATCAAATTTCACGACTATTGGAAATCATTTTAATCCTCTATTTTTAACTTGTCAAATAATAGAACAATTTCAAATTTCAAAAGTCAGTTTTATCAATGTGGATAAAGTAAAATGTTGAAATTGTGATTTTATTTTGGTTTTAAACTTACTGATTTTATCTTTGTTTCTTGTGTTTCCTGCGTTAGGACAGGAACAAAGCATTGGTTCATTCGTCAAAATTGAAGTGTCACTAAATAACATCTTCAGTCTCAATTGTGAACACAAAAAACGAAGACACTACATTGAGACATTATGACTCGTTTGGAGTTAAATGGTTTTTTTTTTTAAAAAAAAAATTGATTATGTGTTTTGAAGATTCTTTAAATATTTGTAAGAATAAGTAAAACATGAATTTTAAGACCTATTTTGATATTACGTGGTTGTATTATAATTTGATTGATATTAAAAGACGGTTTTGAAACTGTGTGAAATGTGGTATTCTACTTTTTGAATGATATTTAAGATTGCTCTTGATTTTGTGTGAAATATTGTATTATAATTTGTATTTTCACAAGAGTGAATTGCACTTTTCGCCTTTCTTATAGGTTCACTTTTGCATATTCGTCCCTCTTAACACAATAGAGAAAGCCTCACGTGCATTATTTGGATGACATTTTCGTTCATTCACATAATACTAAAAAATCCTTTTATATATAACATTATCTATTATTTCATTTTTAGTCCCTATTAAACATGTATTTTTTTCAGCTTATTTTTTCGAGACTATTTCTGCAAATATACATATTTATATTATGAAAATGTTACTTGATTTATCACTCTTATGTGCAATCGTATCTTAAACAAAAAAGACATTGATTATTATTTATATAATTGATAAAAAGCTTTTTTAATTATTTCTATAACAATCACATTTTCTGTCATTGGACATCAGTTATTTTTAATTGGGCCTAGTACACATATATATTAGTCGTTTGTATTAAGCCTATATGATTGTAGCCTTGTAGGAACTTAGGACTGTTTGGATGTCTTTTTAGCAACGATGGAATATATTTTAGCCCATCAAATTTAATGAATTTTTCAGAGTTTTCCAAAACCATTCTATTACGTCCTATCTATATGGGGCCGTTTGGTAAGGTGTATGGGATTAAGGTGGATTAGATTGGAGCCGGATTGAAGGCCATATTAAAAATATGTTTGGTAGATTTGATTGAGTCATATTATATTAAAACAATCTACCGTAAAATGTTTTGTAGAGTTATGAGTTTTGATATATATTTATATATTTTCATAGATTTGAGAAGAAATTATGATATTTAATGATATGTAAAAAAGGAAATATGTAAATTTGAGGTTATTAGTGACATTTTACCTAATCCATATTCACCCGGATTAACTAATCCACCCATGCTTGGGTGGATTATAATCTAGTCTTAATACTGGGTCGTAAGGATTCAATCCATTTGATCCGGTATTAGAGCAATGCCACCAAACGTTGTATTAGGCCATATTAACTCATATAATATGACTTAATACCCTCTATTAGGTCCTACCAAACGGCCCCATGGTGTATTACTAAAAAAAATTAAAAAATAATTGCTTTGTTTAATATACACTAACACACTACCAAGTGAAATAAAATCAGAGACAGAGAAATAAGCTGAAAATACAACGACCTACAGCTACTATACAGTATTTGCATTTTTTTTGGTTCTTTGAGCTTATTAACTTATTCCGATCTAATCCTAAGCCTTATATTATGATTGTACCTGGGTCTAGAATGGTATCAGAGCCATGGAGGTGGAAGATATATAGTAATTGTATGGGTTAACACATGATTAAAATTTCTGTGAAAAATGAATATTTTTCGTAAAAATGAAAATATTAAAAATAGTTTGAATCAGGAATATGATATTCCTCAAAATCTTGATTTACTTAATAAGTGGACTATTCCTAGAATTGAACCAAGAACCATTTATAAAATGGGTACTTTTGAAAGAATTGGACTTAAACAAATTGTTAAGACTACAGAAGAGTCTATATCTCTTGATAATGATGAATTAACCATAAGGTTATTAAATGAAAATGATATTTTACCTTATAGGTATACTCATAAATTTATCCATATATGATTAGTTCAAATTGCTTTTAAGCCATTAACTTTGGTAGGATTACCAGAAAGTTTTATTGCTGCTCTACGTGATGGTAGAAATTTAAATTGGAAAAAATCTTTGATGGGAATAATACAATCTAGTCTGGCACATGGACCAGTATATTTTAATGTTTATCCTAATTTACAATTATCCTTAACTGATGTTAATTTGTTAGATGCTTTAACTTTAAATGTTAAAACTCATGGTTATGATTATGAGCATGGAACAGAAGTTATGTGTGTCTGTTACAGAGTTTATTTTAAACCTCTATATACCTTAAATCCTAATTGTAGGATAATGGATAAGAAAATGAATGAAACTGTCATAATTGAGACCAATCTTGGTAAATCTAATATAACCACTAGGAGAACAATTAAGTGGGATGAAATTCCATTTCCTGATACTTGGAAAATTACAAATGCGGTTAAACCTAAACCTCAAATATGTAATGAATTTTCGACTATATTTCAATCTCAAACAGGGGATATTTCTATAAAAATGATAGAAAATAGTACTAGAAATAATATTTCTAGAAGCGCTTCAGTTAGGTCTTATATATCACCTTTAGATGATTTAGTCATACCTACTAGAACTTCAACTTCGTATGATTATGAGAAATTTCCTGCTAGGAATTCTACATCTCAATTTAGAGAATACTCTGATAAAGTTGAAAAAATTCTTCTCAACAAAGATAATATAGGAAAAGGTATTTATAAAAATACTGAAGAAGATAATTCAACAGCTTCGGTTAGAAACATAGGAGAGGCAGATATAACTCCCTCAGAAGCAAACTTTGATTATATTTAATGGATAGTACACCAAAAATTGATTTTAGTCCTGGTTCCCAGGCAAGACAGTTGATTAAAACAGAATTTAACCTTCCGAAATGGAAATTATTTAGAGAATGGTTTTTCAAGAATATTTCAAAAGAAGACCAAACTTATTTTCAAAATGAATTTTATAAATTTACTGCTTTACAAAATAAAATTATTCATTTTGTTCCTGGTTTGTTATAACCTACCTTGAAAATCATATTTCAGTATTAGAAAGAACTTATAAATTATCTAATGGAGATGTTTTAAAAAGTGTTTTCCCTCCTCAGAGTTCTTTTACTGTTGGTAATGACCATAAAACGATAAATTTTACAGCTTTTTCTAAATTATTAGAAAATGATGCTTTACAAATAACAACCAGTAATATAAACAATATATTACAACAGAATAATTATACAAATTTGTATTTAAATATCTTAAGAGATCAAATTAAAGAATTACATAACAGGGTAGAAGAAATCTTCTCTGTGATAAAAAATATAAAACCAATGATAGATTTGGATGATAAGCCTATAAATGGAATCATATCTACATCTCATCTGCAGCCACCACCTGAAATAACAGACTTTAAATTAAAATCACATAAAGAACTAGAAAAATTTGTAGAAGAAAAATTTAAAGGATTAAAATTAAATACTTTAAATTATGAGTTTACGGAAGGAATTAGAAGAGATAACTACAAAAAAAATTAATGATGAGATAAACAAAATTGAGAAATTTGCTGATAGGCCTACTCAACGATTATATTACTATAGGAGACCTTCCCCTATGGACACGTTGCATGAAGAACAAGAGTACACTGTTAATAACAGTTATAATGGGAAAAATATTTATGAATGGAATTTAGATGGTTATACTAAAAAACAAATCTATACTTTAGCTCATAGGATGCTTACGTATAGCACTATTTGTAAAAGTAATAATAACAGCGATAGTACTGTTGCCAAAATGATTGTTGCTGGATTTACTGGCCAGTTAAAAGGCTGGTGGGATAATTATTTAACAGAAAGAAGTAAACTAGATATTTACAGAACTGTTAAACAAGAAGATGGTCAAAATGTTGAGAATGCTGTTTATACACTTATAGTGACTATTTTAGAGCATTTTACTGGAAGAATTTCCGATAATAGTGAAAATATAAGAACTATGTTACAGAATCTAAGATGTAAGACTCTTACAGATTTTAGATGGTATAAGGATACTTTCCTTAGTAGAGTCATGGAATTACCTGAGTGTAACAACTCTCACTGGAAATCAAAATTTATTGATGGATTGCCTAACTTATTTGCTGAAAGAGTTAGGAAAAACCTTAGAAAGGATAGGATTAATATACCCTATGAAGATTATACTTATGGTAAGCTTATTGGTACTTGTATTCAAGAAGGATTAGCTTTATGTAACGAGATTAAATTGAATCAACAGGTTAAAAGACAAAACCTAAATGAAAAAGGTCAACTAGGACAATTTTGTAATCAATTTGGTATGGATATTCCAACTACTTCTAGAAAATGTAAGAATTATAGGTCTAATTCAGGAACTGATAATGTTTCTCACAATAAGAAAAGGAGACATCTCTCTAAAAAGAAAATAGAACAAAAGAATAAAAAGAAAGAGGAAAGAACTTCAAATAAGAAGAAAATTGTTTGTTATAAGTGTGGTAGAATAGGTCATTACGCTAATAGGTGTAAAATGAAGAAAAAGATTAATGAATTAAAGATTGATTAATCTATGAAAGAAAATCTAGAAAAATTACTTATAAATTCTGAATTAGAACCTGAAGATTCTCGGGATAGTGATAATAATTCTAGTAATAATTCTTCAGAAGAAATTGACATGTTAGAAGACGAAGAGATAGCTTCCCAGGATTCTGGTTATTGTTGTGATTCCTGTGCCCAAGGAGGTATTTGTGAAATTCATGGAGATAAAGAGGATTATTATAAAGTCCTGTCTTAATTTAAAAATATGCATTTAAATGTATTAACTTCAGGAAATATGCTAGAATTCTTAAAACAAATCAAAGATCCTGAATTAAGATTAAAATTGATAGATCAGATGCAAGTAGAAGACATTCCTTCGACTAGTAGAGATTCTGATAAAATCCAAATACCTATACCTATAAGTTCGACAGAACCTTATACTATGAATAAAGTTTATCAACTTTTGAAAGAAAGACAAAATATAGAAATACCTACTTCTGTTAATGATTTGAATAAAGAAATAAAGAATTTAAAAATAGAGATTTCAAAATTGAAAAATAACAATCAACAGTTAGAAGAGAGAATTACTCGCCTTGAAACGGTTAAACAGATTAGTACTCATGTGGAATTTGTCCATAATGAATTTGATGAAAATATTATCCAAGAAAATTTCTTGTCTAACCTTAATATGGTTATTTCTCAAAAATGGTTTATTAAAATCACGTTACTTATAGATAATCATTTCAGAAAAGAAATTATAGCTCTTGTTGATAGTGGAGCAGACATGAATGTTATACAAGAAGGAATAATTCCTACAAGATATTTTCATTAAACTATAAATTCTCTTAGCCATGCTGGAGGAGAAAAATTAGATATAAAATTTAAAATTCCTTTAGCTTATATTTGCAAAGATAAGGTTTGCATTCCTACAAGTTTTTTACTTGTTAAAAATATTACTAACCAAGTTATACTTGGAACTCCTTTTATTGATCAAATTTATCCTTTGACTAGGGTTGATAACTCAGGGATTACAGGAACTTTTGAAGTAAAAGAAATAACTTTTAAATTTATTACTAGGCCTTTTCCTAAGCTTTTACATGAATTGAAAGATTTATTAGATCATAAAGTTTCTCATTTAAATTATTTGAAACAAGAAGTTAGTATTCTTACTATTGAAGAGAAACTTCAAAGTCATACTTTGCAAGAAAAAATAAAATTAATTTATAATAAATTATCTTTAGAAATTTGTAATGATCATCCTAATGCTTCTTGGGAAAGAAAGAGACATATTGTTGAGCTTTCTTATGAAGAAGATTTTGATTAAAGGAAAATCCCTACTAAGGCTAGACCATGTCAAATGAATTCTGAATATTTAGAATTATGCAAAAAGGAAATAGAATCTCTTTTACAAAAAGGTTTAATAAAACCTTCTAATTCACCTTGGTCATGTACCGCTTTCTATGTTAATAAACATAGTGAACAAGAAAGAGGAGCCCCTAGGCTGGTTATAAATTATAAACCTTTAAATAAAGTCCTAAAGTGGATTAGGCATCCTATCCCTAATAAGAAAGACCTTTTAGATAGGTTATATGATGCTATCATATTTTCTAAATTTGATTTAAAATCAGGATATTGGCAGATTCAAATTAGTGAAAAAGACCAATATAAAACTGCTTTTAATGTTCCTTTTGGACATTATGAATGGAAAGTTATGCCTTTGGTTTGAAAAATGCCCCTTCTGAATTTCAGAAAATTATGAATGATATTTTCATACCTTATAGTGATTTTATAATTGTTTATATTGATGATATTTTAGTATTTTCAAAAACCATTGAAAATCATTTAAACATTTAGAAATATTTAAAAAAGTTGTCATTCAACATGGTTTGGTTATTTCTAAACCAAAAATGTCTATTTTTCAAACTAATATTAGATTTCTTGGTCATAATATTGAGAAAGGAAAAATTATTCCTATTAATAGAAGTATAGAAATTGCTTCTAAATTTCCTGATGTTATTACTGATAAAACTCAACTTCAAAGATTTCTTGGAAGTCTAAATTATATTTCGTCTTATTATAAAGATTTAGCTACTGATGCAACTGTTTTATATGATAGACTTAAAAAGTCTCCTACCCCTTGGACAGATATACATACTAATGCTGTCAAGTTAATTAAAAGTAAAGTGAAATCACTTCCTTGTTTAATGCTTGCAAATCCCACTTGGGAAAAAATTATTGAAACTGATGCCTCTGACATAGGTTTTGGAGGAGTTTTAAAGCAAATATGCCCTACGACTAAACAAATATTTTTATTAAGATTTCATTCTGGAAAATGGAGTAATAGCCAGAAAAATTATGCTACTATTGCTAAAGAAATTCTTGCTATTCTTAAATGTGTTTTGAAATTTCAAGATGATTTATATAATCATAAGTTTAAAATTTTTACTGATTGTAAATCTGCAAAATATATGTTTAATAAAGATTTTAAACATGATGTTTCTAAACAAATGTTTGCAAGATGGCAGGCGCATTTAGCTCCTTTTGATTTTGAAATTTATTATAAAAAGGGAGAAGATAATCATCTTCCTGATTTCTTGACACGCGAATATTTACAGGAAAAATAATGTCAGATCCAACAGAAGAAGATGATCTGATTTGGACATCAGCATTACCAGATAATGATGACACTGATAGTGAAGAACCTATTTATCTTAGAGATGGACTTATTTGTCAAGGACTGATAACTCTGTGAAAATAGAGTTATCGCGTATACTTCTTAGGCTTAAATGAGTGTTTTTCTTGAATAATTGTGAGTCGTTTGGGATTTTATTGCATATTTTACTTTTTAGAGTCGACTCACGAATTTAATCTACTTTTGAGAATAATCTTTGATTTTTGGCACTAATTCGATTTATTCCCTTGTAGGAGGTGAAATGAATTAACAAAGTTTGCTATCAATTGAGAAGGAGCAATTTCAAATCTTGAAGGTGTAAAAGGGTAGAAAGGCACAAGATCAGGGGTTGAAAGTGCAAATAGAGTCCAATATTGTTGAAATTGTGGTGTCATGCGGCAGAGACTTCTTGTGTGTGCATTAATGGGCTGGTGGCCCATTTGTAGAATTTTGAAGATTAAAAGAATCCTACTACACGTAGGATTGTGGAGAAAGCAAGAAATAAAAAGACAGCAGAAAAAATCACAACACAACACACCATATTAGAGAAAAAGAGAAGACACGCAAGATCAAGGAGAAAGAAGCGCATATCACACTTTTTGCTAATTTTCCGTATTCCTTTATTAGAGAAGACTATGAACTCCTCTTTTATTGTTTATTTCGTTAATTTTAGCATGAACTAATTTCTTTTAGTCTAGGGTTTTTACGGATCCATGTTATGCGAATAATGTTTTAGTTTCTTTTCTAGTTTTAATTTAGTGATTTTCGATTTTTATTATCGATATTCGTTTATCTAATTTTGTGCTAATTTACTGTCAAATTGACTGTCCACCTATTTGATTGTTTACTTTTCTTGATTGAACCTGGGAAGGGAATATTAAGAATAGAAGAGGAATTAGGTAGTGGGTTGTTTGTTAGTATAGGAATATACCCAACACGCCCATATCCAAATTAGGTCATATAATTCATGCATGTTATTAATTCTACTAACTTAGGAATAAGCATAGTAAGTTAATTGCATAGGTTCTTAGGTGATTTGGAAGACACTTAAGGATAGAAGTGAACCCTAGGATAACGAATAAGAATCACTAGTTAAAATTAGGGAGTTAATTAACATTAGGAGCATAACATTGGTGAAGTTTAACTCTAGACCCTTGTCTCATTGATTGTCTTCTTAAGCACTTTAATCATCATTTTAGATTAGTTATTTTTCTAGTTTTAGTAGTTAGTTAATAAACAAACAAAAAAATTATTTTAGCCTAGTTGAATTAGAATAAGAATTTAGGTAGGGAATTTGGTACAATTCTAGTTTCAAGTCCTCGTGGGTTCGACACTCAACTTACTCTTTATTACTTTTGCGATACGTGCACTTGCGTTTATTTGCGTGTGTAAAATCCGCAACAAGGACATCCTTGTCTTAATACTCTTAATAAGAGTGATTTCAGATCTAACAAGATAATTATTAGACATATTAAAAATACTATAGAGAGATTTGAGGAAAATCGTCTTGAGGCAAAGAGAAACCGCATGGTATTAGAAGAAAATAAGCCTCAATTAATACAATTTTATGAAAACATTATATGGTATTGTCAGCATAAATTGCTGAGACTTCAAGGATTTTATAAAAGAATGATCCCCATTTAAGTAAGTCTGAGAAAAGAACGGTAAAAAGGAATATTTCCTATCTCAGAGCTAAGATTGATATTTGCAAAGATAATATATCCTTTATTAATAAGTATCCTTATCTTTTCTGTGGTGATCATATTGCAGCTAAAGAAAAATATAAAAATGATATTATTGAATACCAGCACCGATTGCTGAGAATTAATAATTTCTATAAATGATTTTTCAGGTAATGATACCTCGTGACTATTCCTTTCGAGGCAGGCCTCAAAATTATAGAGGTCGAGGAGGAAGGGGGAACATAATCTCCCAAATTCATGGAAAGAAATTAGTAGCAGAGAATATCTCTGGAGTTGGTGAATCATCCACATCTTCAAAAGGAAATTCCCAAACATTTGCAAATATTTTGCAAGAAAATGAATATGATGATAGCATAAATTATGCTGAAAATAATAAGAAAGAAGTTATACTTCATCTGGAATATTCTGATCTGAAATGGAAAGAGGACCCATGGTTCTTAATGAACAGGTATATTGATAATACTCAATTCACTGCTACGTCATACAAGCAGAGAAATTTCTATGAAAATTTGCTTAAAGCAACAGAAAGTTGTGAAATTACTCACTTTGCTTCAAATGATCAGAAAAGTTATACTTTCAGTAAAATTATTGTGAAAAAGATTTTTTCATATCAAGAATGGGGGTTATCTACCTTCAAAGAAAAAGATTATATCTTTTCTGAGAAAAATATTTCTATTAAATTTAATTATTGGAATTATATCTCAGCATTTGATAAAGTATTATATTACTAAAATACCAAGAAAAACATACTTGGTTTATCAAGATTTGCGGAGAAGTTTATAAATCTCTTATACCAAATTGGTTTGTTAATTGGTGGTCATACCACGGTCCTACATATCAAATTCTTCCAGAATCATGGAAAAAATTATACTTAGAATGAATAGATTTATCCCCTCAGATTACTCAGCTAATAGCTGTACAAAAAGCAGATGAGCTCATAGCTTCAATGCACTTTTTTACTGAATTTTCAATTCCTTGGATATCCAAATGGATCCCTATAGTTGGTTATACAGAACACCAGACCCCTTGTCTTTATAGGACATCATTTTCAAAATTTTGGGAGAAAATGAACAAGATTGACCCAAATTCGGGAAAATTATTTGGAGCAGATACTGAAGAATTAATTCAGTCTAAATTATTGAATTATAAGTCAAAGGACAAAGAAGAAATACCAAGTCCTTTCCAGGTTATATCTGGGAAATTAAAAATGAAAAAACAAGATTTGTCAAAATCAGAAATTATTAAGGCTTATACGGAAGCCATGAAGAAAGACATACAGAAGAATTTTAAAGAATTTCTAGAAGATGATTCTAAATCAGATACGTCTATGGCGTCTGCACCAAAAGGAGACTTAGAGGGGAATCCCAGGATCCCTATGAGGATGAAGATGAAGATTTCCAAAATGCTTATGATCTGGAAACCATATTTGATAATATCAGATCAGGGAAATAATTGTTGTCGGCAAATGAAAACAACAAACAAATTGAAGAATAGTTACTATTTAAGATTCCTGAATAGTAAAGTAATACTTTTGATAAAGTATGAATAGCAAAAGTTATAACTTTTGAAAAAAGAAGGTCACGGGTGAATAATTAGTGCTCTGAATAGTATTACAAGAATTTGAAGAATGATTTCAAGTCCGAAATTCCAGACTCTATATAAGCAGACATCAGCTGCTAAGGAAGGCATCTTTCCACTACCACATAATACTACTACTACTAGTACTCCCTTTATAATACAGTTTTTATATTTCTGTTTGTAAACTATTTTGTAATATATAATATATCTGAAGAAATAAATAAAGCTTGGTTTGAAGTTTATACTGAGGTATTCCTTTTACTTTTCTGTTTTTAATTTTTATATTTGTGTTTTATATTTAGCCTAATGACAGGCTAAATACTCTTTAATCATGTGTTGAACCATATATTGCTATGTATCAGAAACCCCATGTATTTAAAATATTATTTTGAACATGGGTCATGAATAATATAAGAAATTAGGATTATGGTTAAGATTATATTTCTGGCAAGAATAATCTTATGGATTCATCAGTAAATATCCTTGCCCCCCTCCAGCCGTTGTGAAGGCGTTTTCTTGGGCTTTTTGATATTGAACATGAATTTATCAAGATTATTATTTGACGGATTTATTTTCTTGTAAAACTTATTCCGATCTAATCCTAAGCCTTATATTATGATTGTACCTGGGTCTAGAATGGTATCAGAGCCATGGAGGTGGAAGATATATAGTAATTGTATGGGTTAACACATGATTAAAATTTCTGTGAAAAATGAATATTTTTAAAATTAATTATTTAAAAAAAAAAACTTAATTTGGAATTTCCACATCCACATGGGTGACACTCCCTTAAACCACGCTTCTCATGTATTAAAGGGTTAATATAGTTTGCCCCTTAAAGTATGTAGTGTATCACTAGGAGCGGACTCAGGTAGGAATCGGTGGGGTCTATAGCCCCCACTCAAATAATTTGTATATAGTAGTAGCAGTTAGTTTTCCTTACAAATTTTATACATTGACTCATTGAATGAAGTGTCTCTTGATTTCCAAAAGGCAAATGTTCGAATCCCGAGAATTACTTTTACTTATTTTTTAAATTAAAGCTTAGTTTGTTCCACCTAGCATTCGAACCCAGCCTCTCAATTCTTCAGTAACAGTCCTAAGTCCTAACCAAACGGGAAAATTATCATCTAGAGAACTCAAATATATAAGTTTATATACTGATAGTCTGATCAAGTCCTTTTTACTTTCTTAGCATTTTTCTTAATATTTTTTTCCTTAGATTTATTTTTTTATTTCTTAATAACTATCAAGAGAATTCAAATTATATTTTATAGTACCGTTTTTTCATATTAGTTTTTTATTTAATTAATTACTACACAATTATTTTGCCCCCAACCCAATATAAAAATATTGATCTAATTCTGCCCCGCATATTATTTTGACACAGTCAATTGTGAATGTAATTGGCATCATTTGAAATTGTAATTACATAGATATTTTGAGTTCTTTTGGCGTCATAATGGGGTATCATATGTAATTAGAGATTATTTTTGTCAAATTTTACCTCCTCTTTTTTGTATCTCCTCATACATTTTCTCGTGAATGAAGTATGAATTTTATGTTGGACTACTTGATTGGTTTTTTTTTTTTTTTTTTTTGAATTTCAATTATTTAGCATATAATTTAGCCCCCACTGGACCAAAATCCTGGATCCACCCCTGGTATCACTTACCTCTTAAATTATCAATTGTAACACTTACCCATGTGTAATAGTTATGGACTTTTTATTCCAAAATTACTCCATCTATTTATAACTAATTTTATAAAAAAAAAAAAAAATTCTTTATATAGAATGAATTCCTAAAGAGCATTATATTTCAATTTCTTCATTTATTTTATTTTCTTCATTTTTTGCTGTCTCAATTTTTTTCTTTAGTTCCATCTTGTTTTTCTTTATTTCCATTTCCATTTGTTTTCTTTATTTTCTGTTTCAATTTTTTTAATATATTTCTATTTCAATTTTTTTCTTTATATTTTTTTTCAATTTTTGTTTAGTGATAATTATCTCAATTATTTTTGTTACAAATTATTATTTCAAATATTGAGCAATTCCTATTCAAATTTGTACTCGCAAAATTCAAGTTGGACACAGGTTTGTACTAGAGGCAATGATTTGTGTTGGTATTGAATCTACTTTTGATTGATAATAGACGTATAAGAAGTTCGGGTAATTATAGATCGAAGAATTGACGATAGAAGTTTGTGTGAAGTTTGAAAATTTCAAGTGAGAATTTGAAAAAGAATTACTTAATTTGTAATAATAATTTGTAACGGAAATAAAAGAGATTACCACTAAATAAAAACTTAAAAACAAAGGGTATAAAAAAAATTGAAAGAGAAAAGAAAATTGAAACGAAAATAATTAAAGAACAAATGAGATGGAAATAAAGAAAAAAATAGAGACAAAAATGAAAGTAATAAAAGAAATGAAGAATTTGAAAGTAATGTTATTTGATGGATGGAGGATTTCATAATTAATAAAGAAATACTTTTTTTTTTTGATAAATTAATAAAGACACCAATTTATTATTTATAAAATGGATGGGGATATTTTTGGAATAAAAAGTTCAAAACTATTGCGTAGAAAGATAAGTATTATAATTCATACTTTAGTAGGTAACTGATACCATCTTTATACTTTGAGGGCAAACTATATTTTACCCATTATTAAATACATATACTAATCATATAATATAATCAATTAGTTTATCTAAGGTCCCATATACATGTAGTTTGTTTTAGTGCTAGTAGTAGTAGTTAAAGTCTAGCCCAGATCTAATATGAATGAAACTAGTGTTGTCAATGGATCTAATAAGATCCATTTTTATTTATATCGGATCAGATTCTGTCGGGTTCGGAGGGACCTAGATTTTTTGAATCCAATGAAACTTGGCCGGATATCAGATCTTTATGGAATCCAATAAAAAATTTCATCTAAAAAATTACATTAGTATTTTTTTCCTAAAACAGGTTTATTAACTTCACAATTTTATTTAATTTTAGCTCACATGTTCAAACGTCATTTACTAATATTCGTATCTTTAGATGAAAATATTGGTTTAGATAAAATTTATAAACGAATTATAAATTACTATCTTCTCAAATTGACAGTGAAATATTATTAATGGTACTTACTTTTATAAAATATTATACATATATATATATAATAAAATTGACAGTGAAATATTATTCTCATTTCTCAAATTGACAGTGAAATTTTTTTTTCTTTAGTTCCATCTTGTTTTTCTTCATTTTTATCTCATTTTTTAATAATCAAAGAAAACAAAAGAAATGAAGAAATCGAAACATAATATTGTTTGGTGTTGTATTCATGAATTCATAATTAATAAAGATTTTTCTTTATAAAGGAATGAAGAAACTAAAACATAATTATTAGGTGTTAAACTTCAATTTTTGCGAGAAATAATATTTTGAAGAATAATTAATCTACATTTTGAATAATAAATCGTACGGAATATAAATGAGATAATTATCACCAACTAAAAACTCAAAAATATAAAGAAAAAAATTTGAGATAGAAAAAAAAATTGAAACACAAAATAAAGAAAAAAAAATTGTAACATAAATAAAGAAAAAATGAGATGAAAATAAAGAAATTTTTGAGACCATAAAACCAAAGGAAACAAAAAAAAAGGAAGAAATTAAAACATATTGTTGTTTGGTGGATAAATGGATTCATAATTAATAAAGAGACACATTTATTTTAATAAAGAAATTTATTATTTATGTAAGGGCGGGAGTGTTTTTCGAATAAAAACTAGAAAATTGTAACATAGGGGGGTAAGTGTTATAATTGATACTTTAGGGGGTTAACTGATACCACCCCCATACTTTAAGGGGGGAAACTATATTTCACCCAATTACTTATATAGTTAGCCACCTAAAAACTCAGTTTTTTGCACTTTACACCCTCGAAACATTTAGAACTTTGCACCCTCAATATATAAATAATTCAGCACTTTGCACTCTCTTTTATTTTCCTCAAAAAAACCTAGGGACAAAATAGGTAATTCATTTTTGGTTCTTTGGTACTTTGCATCCCCAAAACACGATAAATGGACATTTTGCATCCTCGAAATGGAATTAGCACTTTAGCTCATTCGAATTAAGAACAACTCAACAACTTCCACCCCCGAAACATGAGAAATGGATACTTTGAACCCCCTAAACACAAAATTAGCATTTAACACCTCAAATTAAGAAAAACTCAACAACTAGCACCCCCTCATTTTTTTGACAAAGTTGACGACCGGGGTCAAAAGAACTTAGAGGCCAAAATCTGTATTTCATTTTCTTATTTATTAAAATTTGCAAAATACATTTATGAATACTAGAATATTCATCTGCAAAATCTATTTTCACATATTTATTTAATTTTCAATTTATCAGATGTCCTCAAAATATTCAAAAGAATTCAAAAAGTTTCTAGAAAGTTAATACATGAAATTGAATGAATCATATCACAAAAATAAATTTTCAGATTGAGAGAGAAATGAGTATTCTAGTATTCATAATCATATTTTTGAATTTAGGAAAAAATAAAACGAATTACCTATTTTGTCCCCAGTGGTCAACTTTGTCCAAAAATGAGGGGTGCTAGTTGTTGAGTTTTTCTTAATTTGAGGTGCTAAGTGCTAATTTTGTGTTTAGGGGGTTCAAAGTGTCCACTTCTTGTGTTTTGGGGGTGCAAGTTGATGAGTTGTTCTTAATATGAGGGTGCTAAGTGCTAATTCTATTTTGGGGGTTCAAAATGCCCATTTTTCGTATTTTAGTGAGGCACAGTGTCAAAGATATAGATTGAATTACCTATTTTGTCTCTAGATTTTTTGAGGAAAATATAAGAGGGTGCAAAATGTTGAATGGTTCATATCTTGGGGGTGTAAAGTGCTAAATCTATGTTTCGAGGGTGCAAAGTGCATAAAACCCTAAAAACTCTACAAAATCTTTCAACCAAGTCTGTTCAAATTTCTCGCATGCAAATACATATATTTACCAATATGTGATTGGTCTAGTGGAAGGGACTAGTCATTACAAAGTAGCAGCCCCAATGTTGCATGCACGAATAAAATAAGCAAGGGATTTTTTGTAGGGGTTTTTTTGCTATATTGTAGCTTGGGAAGAAAACGTTTTTATTAATAAACCGCAACAACTCTGATGACGTGGGAAAGCTAATATTTGATTGGACGGATGAATCCAGTGGACGATGAGTAGATGTCAACTAGATAAAGTGCATATGACGTGGAAAACCCGACTTGCTTTAAATAGCAAGTTACACACACTCACGCATTCAACACCTGCACAAGTAAGAATTTATCCTCTCTTCTTCAGCTGAATTGCTTTGTCCTGCGCCTGTTTTAATCCAAGCTTTTCCATCTTCATTTCAGGTATATGAAGATCTTGAGCTGGATTTATTACATTCGATTGTATTTAGCAATCCTATGTAATTGAGTGTTGTTGATCATCATTGTTCCTACTGTTGCATTACTTTTGGTGATTTGGATTGAGATTGTAGTTTCGGTTATTGGTTCATTTATTTGATTTAATTGGGAGATTGTTATTCCAGTTGCTTGGGTTAATTGAAATTGTTGTTGGTTTGCTTATTTTGTGTTTGGATTGATTAAATTAACTTGAGAATAGATTTATCATCTATCAGTGGTATCTAGAGCAAGGTTTATTCCTTGGGTAAAATGGCTGGTAATACAAGATCTCAGGATTTACATAAGGAAGTAGAACAACTTAGAACTAGTTCTGAAAATTTGGAGAAGAAGTTTGACTTGTATATGGAGGAAATGAGAAAGGCTTTTGATGGTATGATGAGTGATTGAGACAGGTCTAGTGTGAGACAGTCTCCTCAAGGAGAGAATGAGGGTTATAGGGGACATTCATCCCATTATTCTGGTCCCCAAATGAATCAAGGAACGGCGAGACAAAATTTGAGGGTAGATTTCCCTAAGTTTTTTGGAGACAATTTGAAGGACTGGCTCTATAAGGTTGAGCAGTACTTTGAATTGGAGGATATTAATGATCATGCTAAGGTTAGAATGGCTGGGGTACATATGGAAGGAAGGGCTTTGTATTGGCATCAATCTTATTTGAAAGTGAAGAGGGGACATGTACACTGGGAAGAGTATGTAATGGCATTACAGCAAAGGTTTGGCAACACACTTTTTGAGGATCCCATGAGTGACTTAAAGAAATTGAAACAAACAGGTTATGTTCAAGGGTATCTTGATGCATTTGATGAGATTTTTAATAAGGTTGATATTCCTGAAGAATATGCAGTAAGTTTGTTCTTAACTGGATTAAAGGAGGAAATAGAGTTCCCTATAAGGATGTTTGCACCTAGGACTCTTCAAAGGGCCTATGGCCTGGCCAGGATGCAAGAGCAGTCCAACACAGCTGTTCATAAAAGACCTACCTCTGTGTTATAACAGAAGTGCTCCTATCTTGCCTAATCCTGTGGATAGAGGACCTTCTAATCCATCAAATCAGAGCAAACCATTCAACAAACCTTCTAGGATTTTATCATCAAAAGAAATGGATGAGAAAAGGTCCAAGGGCTTATGCTTCTGGTGTGATGAGAATTATGTTTTTGGACACCAGTGTGGCAAGAAGAAGCAAATTTATGAGATGGAATTGGAGAATGAAGAGGACTATGAAGAGCAAGTAGTAGAAGAGTCACAACCAGAAGACTTGGACAATAATGCACCTATGATTTCACTGCAAGCTATGACTGGGATGCAGGACTTCAAATGTATGAGGGTGACTGGGAATGTGGACAAGAAAAATATACATATACTTGTTGATTCAGGGAGTACACATAACTTCCTAGACTTGGAAGTAGCTAAAAGATTGGGGTGCAAGTTGACAAACATTACTCCCTTTGCTGTAGCTGTAGGTGATGGCAATAGAGTACAAAGTAAATTCATATGTAAGGGGTTTACATGGAATATGCATGGTGTTACTTTTGTATCTGATGTTCTGGTAATGGCATTGGGTGGATGTGAGTTAGTACTAGGGGTACAATGGTTGGTTACACTAGGAGATATAAAATGGAATTTCAGCAAGTTGAGCATGGAATTCTTTGTGAACAAAAGAAGATTGACTCTTAGGGGCAGTCTACCTACTGTCAAGGTAGTTAAAGATAGAAAGATGAAGAAGATTTTGTCTAAGCCAGCAAAGCTATCTCTCATGAGTTTGAGCTGGATTCAACAGGAACAAGGATCTTCACAAATTATGAGTCTCAACACTGATGGAACTACAGGTAGGCCCCCTGACTTACAAAACTTATTAAATGATTACCAGGACTTGTTTGTTGTACCTACTGGCCTACCTCCCCACAGAACTCATGATCATTCCATTGTGTTAAAAGAAGGAACTACTCCTGTGAATGTTAGGCCTTATAGGTATCCTGCATTGCAAAAAAATGAAATTGAGAAAATGATTTGTGAGCTATTGGAGGCTGGTGTTATAAGGGACAGTACTAGTCCCTATTCTTCTCCCATTGTAATGGTGAAGAAAAAAGATGGGAGTTGGAGAATGTGTGTGGACTATAGGGAGCTGAATAAGTCCACTGTTAAAGACAAATTTCCTACACCAGTGATTGAGGAGTTATTGGATGAGTTACATGGATCTAGGTACTTTACAAAACTGGACTTGAGGTCTGGCTACCATCAAATACGCATGAATGAACAAGACATCTGTAAGACTGCCTTTAGAACCCACCAAGGGCACTATGAATTTATTGTGATGCCCTTTGGCCTCACCCCCCATCTACCTTTGAAAGTCTGATGAACCATGTGTTTCAGAAGCAGTTAAGGAAGTTTGTATTTGTATTTTTTGATGATATTTTGGTTTATAGTCCTAGTTGGCAGGATCATCTACATCACCTTACAATTGTTTTTGACATTTTGAGAGTGCATCAGTTGTTTGTGAAGGAAAGCAAATGTAGTTTTGCTTTGACATCAGTGGAGTACTTGGGCTATATTATTTCTGAAAAGGGAGTGGCAGCAGATCAAGAGAAAGTAAAGGCAATGCTTGAATGGCCTTTACCAAGAAATGTTAAGAAATTAAGAGGCTTTCTGGGATTGACTGGATATTACAGAAGATTTGTCCAAGGTTATGGAACTATTGCAAGGCCATTGACTAATCTTCTAAAGAAAGACAAGTTTGATGGGAATGAAGATGCAACTGCAGCTTTTAAGGAACTACAAATTGCTATGACAACTACACCAGTTTTGGCTCTACCTAATTTCAATTATGAATTTGTAGTGGAGACAGATGCTTCAGGAAAGGGACTTGGTGCCGTGTTAATGAAACAACAGAAACCTATTGCTTATTTTAGCAAGGCATTGAGTGAGAAGCATGCAGCACTTCCAGTTTATGAAAGAGAATTACTAGCCTTGGTGACAGCTGTGGAGAAATGGAGGCCTTATCTCATTGGTAAGCACTTTACTATCAACACTGATCACCAAAGCCTTAAGTATTTGTTAGAGCAAAGGATTGCTACTCCTGCTCAACAGAAATGGCTTGTCAAGCTACTTGGTTATGACTTCACAATCCACTACAAGAAGGGGGTAGATAATACTGTAACAAATAAAATTTCAAGTTTAAAAATATATATTAAACAAGAAATAATTGTACAAATAAAATTTTATTGATTTAAAGTAGTGGTTACAATCTCTATAATTCCTCTGATTCTAATCATCTAAGCGATAATCTTGAAAAAGATTGATTTGATCTTCTCCAAAATGATTTTGGCACTTGAATAACGTTAATCCAAAGCAATTGTGCTTAATGTTGGATCAAACGTGAAATGAATTGAATCTCCTTGACGAACGTCTCGAACTTCGCTTTGGATAGTCTGGATTTTTGAGGGATTCGATCTTTATTTGAACTTCGTAAATTTCCAATAAAGTTAATCTAAGAGTTAAGTATATTAATCTTAGATTAAACGTTGGATTTTTCTTCACTTCTTGAAGAACGCCTTTGAATATTGGAAAGAACGCCTTGATTTGAAGAACGCCTTGATATTTTGGAAGAACGCCTTGAGAGAGTTTGTTTTTCTCCTTGCACTTCTTTTGGCTTTTTGATTTGTGTTTTTGAGTTGTCTTTTTCTTCTTGGAGATGACTCCTATTTCTAGGTGGGTTTTGGGAAAAATTGCAATATTCTCCATATGACGTGGCGCAATTTGATTGGTTCTTCACACCTTGTATGACAAGAAATATATCTTGTTTCATTCTCTTGCCCCTTTAAAAAGATATGACATGCAAATATTGCATTGTGAAGAAAATCTTGCCTTGCTTAATAATTTCCTACACAAACTTGCCTTGTGTATGGAGATTTTAATTTATTTGCAAGAAATCTTGTATTTAATTAATCATAGAATATAAATTAATCAATTAATTATTTAATTATTATTTTAGGAATTAAATTTGATATAATCCCAAAATAAATAAATTAATAATTAATATGTCTTGGACTCAAATTTGGCAATAAAATTTAACGGTCTACAAATGCCCCCTCGAGACTTATTTACGAAAATGTATTTGTATTTGAGTAGATAAGTCTCGACTTTTCTTCACGCCTTCATCAAATTTGAAGCAACATTTTTTTTAAGAAATTTGACTGGGGCTCAAAATTGTTTCAAGCTGCCTACGTATCCAAAAAGGGAATCAAGTCATAACGTAGTTCAAAACAATGGATGTTGTTCACATTTATACTCATGTGAACGAAGAGTAACATACATTTTAAGCTCGTGTGTCAAGGAGCATTGAGATTTGGTAGACCCTTTTGACTCGTGTCCAAGAGAAGTTGACTTAAAATTTGTAGACATTTTTGTCTCGTCTACTGGAGGCTGTCATTTGAACTTTGTAGACATTTAATTCTCATATCTAGGAGAATTTATTTGGGTTTTGTAGACTTTTTCGTCTCGTCTACTGGATGCTTTGATTTGAAATTTGCAGACATTTTCTTCTCTTGTCTGGGAGAACTTGATTTGAGTTTTGTAGACTTTTTCGTCTCGTCTACTGGATGCTTTGATTTGAAATTTGTGAACAGTTTATACTCATATTAAGGAGTGATGGATTTGATTTGTGTAAACATTTTATCCTCATGTTAAGGAGTGATAGATTTGATTTGTAAACAGTTTATCCTCATGTTAAGGAGTAATGAATTTGACTTGTAAACAGTTTATACTCGTATTAAGGAGATTTCAACTTGAAGATTTGTAGACAGTTTTAACTCGTATCAAGGAGTTTTGAGAGATCTAATTTTAAAAGATCTCAGATAGTTTTAGCTCGTATCTAGGAGCGTTGCTATATTTTCAGATGAATTCCTTATTTGGAGACTCATCAAAAGATTTGCCCCCTTCATTGGCAGTGGAATCGTCTTGAACTTTGTTAGGAGAATGCACATGCGGCTCATCGGTTTGACTTCTAAACATGTTCAATTCCATATTATAGGCTCGAGTGGCTAACTCTTCAAAAGTTTTTGGCTTTATTCCTTGTAGAATGTATCGAAGACCCCATTGCATTCCTTGGATACACATCTCAATGGATGAAGCTTCAGATAGTCGATCTTTGCAATTGAGACTTAGATTTCTCCAGCGGTTTATATAGTCGATGACAGACTCCTCCTTCCATTGGCGAGTGTTAATGAGTTCGACCATTCTCACAGTTCTTCGAGTGCTATAAAAGCGATTGAGAAACTCTTGCTCCAGTTGGTCCCATCCATCAATGGAATTTGCCCCCAAGTCAGTATACCAGTCAAATGCATTGTCCTTCAATGAACATACAAATTGCTTGACAAGTTGATCTCCATGTGTCCCAGCATCATTGCACGTCTCGACGAAATGCGCCACATGTTGCTTTGGATTGCCTTTGCCATCAAATTGTTGAAACTTTGGGGGTTGGTATCCAATTGGCATCATTAAGTTGTCAATTCTTTGAGTGTAAGGTTTGGTGTATATGAGGGAAGACTTTGAGCTCCCATTCAACTTGCTTTTGATGGCCTCCAAAATGAACTCCTTCAGTTGGCTAGCTTGGATCATACCATCAGACGAGATTTGAATCTTTTTAGATAAAGATTTTTCTTTTGCATTTGATTGTTGCTTTATGGACGTCTCGCCATCATCAAACTCATTGATCAGCTTTTCCATTAGGTGGTTCGCCTCGGCATGACCTCCTTTGTTCAATATTTGCTTTGCGGATGTATCACCTTCTTCAAGCTCATTGAGTAGTTTATCCTCCACGGGGATGGTCTCAGCATTGCCCCAATTGTTCAACAATTCATCGAGCTTAGCATCTCGTTGGTGGAAGTGTTTTGTGAGCTTCTCCATCGCCTTTGTTAACATCATAAGTTGTTCCTCCATGGATGGATTGTTTGTCGTCATAACTGGCGCCACTTAATGAAGAAAATAGATGAGAGGTAGAAATTGTCCCACTGGGCGTGCCAAAAATTTGTAACAAATAAAATTTCAAGTTTAAAAATATATATTAAACAAGAAATAATTGTACAAATAAAATTTTATTGATTTAAAGTAGTGGTTACAATCTCTATAATTCCTCTGATTCTAATCATCTAAGCGATAATCTTGAAAAAGATTGATTTGATCTTCTCCAAAATGATTTTGGCACTTGAATAACGTTAATCCAAAGCAATTGTGCTTAATGTTTGTTGGTCCCAAGTGGTCAGATGAGGTCTAGAGGGGGGGGTGAATAGACCTCTGAAAATTTTTGAACTTAAAAACTTTTCAGTCTTCTGTCAGCAGACTAAGCTGATGAAGAACAGTAAGCAGACTAGTCTGATCGTGAACAAATCTTGAACAGACGACTGACCACTCTTCTTACAGTAACTTAGCTGTTTTTCAGCAAAACAGTTTTTCAAAGAGTATACTTGCAGCGGATTGTTTTAAAGTGTTTTTCACAAGTAGACTAAGTTCTTAAAAGATTTTATCCCCAGTTTTTAACAAACTCCTTTTTAAAATCTTTTAGGTAATCCAAGGTGTTTGAAAATGCAAACTTTAAATATGCAAGAAAACTTTAGATGCAAGATAACACAAAGAATTTTTATAGTGGTTATATGGATGAAAATCCTTTAGTCCACTCTTCCAGATCACACAGATTCTGGGTTATACTATAATCACTTAGATTACAATATTTCTCCACTTACACCTAAACAACTAATGAAAAGGCTGTAAGCTCACAATAGGAATTCACAAAGAAAACCTATCCTCTGAAGTAGAATCACTCACAAAGACGGATTCTCACTTCGCACAACACTCAGCTATTACAAAATCACTCAGATAATGTTTTTCTGTTTTCTTCAACTTGGTTTCTGTCAACAGATGACTTCCACCAGACGAGTGAGCTGTTCGAGCTTTTGAGACTTAGAGAAATTCTGCTTCAAAATTTCGATCTCTGATTGTTGTTGTGTGTGTCTCTCTTCGAACTTTGCTCTATTTATACTCGGATTTGAATTTATGACCGTTGAAGGAAATCAAAACTTCAAATCCAATCTTCAGCTCATTTGAAACGGCTCCCTGCAGCAATCGTACAGTGTACAGTACCTTTCTGTCCATCGCATTTAATGCTGCATTTAATGCACTCTGCTGATCCGAGGATATCTTCAATCATTTGCCATTACTACCCTTCTCTTACAGCATTTATTACACCAAGTGCATTTATTACCGTTGAACTGATCTTATGATCTCTTTCACTCTGCTGATCGAAGCAACCCTTCTGATAGGTACTCTGCTGATCAAATACTGAACTTATCTGATTTGACTCGGCTGATGACCTACCCTTCTGTTCGCTGTTTCAGCAAGAGATCACTAGTCTTCTAGTCTTTGAACTTTGAACTCTTCTGATGTCTTCTTTTACTTGTTCAAAATTCTTCTAAGGGAACTAAGCTTCCATACTTAGCTGATTATGATGTTTTGGAAATCATCAAAACCTTCCCTTAATTACTTGTCTTCTTTGCACTTCATCTTCATCTTCATCCAACAATTTCCCCCTTTTTGATGATGACAAAACTTCAGCTAAGTACCTGTACCTAAACTAAAGTTTTGATCCTCAAAAATTTCTGAGATAGAAATAGTCTGTTGGATTAAAACTTGCAATTTTATAGATATTGAACTGATTACATATTACAAGTTTGTTCAGATGAGTTGTGCAAAAGAAAATTACAAGGAGATATACAGTATTAATCTATTTGTTCGTCTTCTTTATCATCCTTGCTCTCTTTTCCTTCTTCAGCAGGTTTGGAAGTTTCAGCTTCCAAATTTTGCTTCAACAGCTCTAACTTCTTTCTTTTAACATCAGGATCAAGCTGTTCTTCAGCTGAGTCCTTAGCAGCAGCTATCTCCTTATCAGACTTAGCCTTTGCTTCAGCTTCAGTTTCTTCAGCAGCTTCATCTTCTTCTTCTGTGATCTTATCATCTGTTGATCTGCTTGTGCCTTCATTTGCTGCTTCATTCTTATCTTCATCATCAGCAGATTCTTCCAACACTTCTGTTCTTTCAGCAGAAGATGCCTTATCCTCCCTTTCTTCCCTCAGTACCTTATCTTCCCCCTTTTTGTCATCATCAGCAGGGTTGACTTGATAATCTGGTAAGATTGGGGTGATCAGAAGTGAATCACATAGAAGTTTGATGTTCTCTTCCATAGCATGCATTTGAGCTTGTTGATTTAGTTGAGTTGCTCTGAATGCATCTAGTTGAGCTTGTTGATTCAGTTGATTGGCTTCAAAATTATCCATTCTTTTTAGAACAGCTTCACCTTGGTCACCTAGCTGAATTTGAGTTGCCAGAATCCAATCAGCAGATGCCTTGAAGTCTTTCATCATGTTATCTAAGGTTTCATCCTTAGCTTGGATAGCCATTTCAACTGTTTCCGTGATATTTCTCCAACCTTCAGCTGTGCTTTGAGTTCTTCTTCTGATAACATCCATGTCTTGACAAATGGACTTAACATTTTGAACAGTATCATCTATCAGATTTGATGGAACAGCAGCACCTGTCTGATTGGGTTGACTCACAGCAGCCAACACATCTGCTTTTATCTCCTCCTTCATTTCCTTCATGGATTTGATGATCATTTGTTGGATGGAGTCCAACAGATTAGTCTGAGTACTTTGAGAAGTTGAAGGCATATCTGATGTAGCAGAAGGTGTTTCTTTGATATGTTGCTCTGATGGTTGAGTTATCATTGCAAGGGACTGATCTACTGGATCACCAGCATGGCTTGGAGTGCTTTCCTTCTCCTTAGCTTGATCATCTCCTTCAGCAGCAACTTCTTTTTCCTTGATCTGATCTGCTGGAATTTCTTCTTCCTTCTTTGAGTCATCAGCAGCATCAGACTTATCATCCTGCGCTTTGTCTTGATCAGATGGGTCTGATGTACCCTCAATTTGCTTTGGTTGATCAGAGGACTCTGCTTCTTCTTTATCAGCAGGTGATATAATCTTCTTGACAGTCTCAACTGTCCTCATCAGTCCTTCATTGTCTACTGCTGACCTGTTAGAAATCCAAGTAAAGTTATCAAGAGGAATAAAAGTAGATGATGGTTCCTCAGGCAGCTCTTCAAAAGGTTTGAGATTTGGTCCATAGACAATGTGTTTGATGTTTGGAAGAGGGACCAATGAGCTTGGTTGTCCCCTTAACTTCCTTGATTTCTTTGCCCAAAGCTCCATTGCTTGAGCAATAGCCAACTTTATGGATCTTTCCTTGAGGTCTTCTGATTCATCATAGTCCTCAGGAACAGATTCAAAGATCTTCTTTGCTTCGGCCTTGACTGTGTGACTTATCATTTGCCTCAACCTGTCCAGAAAGAATTCTGAATCAAGTGCTTGAATTAAAGATCCAGTTTCCAGCCACTTCAGTACCCAGGCTTCTGTAGCATTGAATTCTTTCCGCTTGGCCATTTCAGCAGGGCTCTTTGTTAATCTGAATTCCCTCCATCTGTTGTATTTGATCTTTTCAGAATGGAAGAGTGTCAGACGGTTGATCCTTTCATTTTCAGCATCTAGCCTCTTGAGAAATTCTTCAAAGATAGCAGGGTCATCCCTGACAATATCTAGAGCTAATCTGATTTCCTCTCTTCTCTTTGGCTTTATCTTTGGTGCAGGCATAGCTGGTATTGGTTTGTTTGGATCCCTCTGTTCACCAATACTTAGCCCACCAGTATGCTGAATTCCATGAGCATCCTTGATGCTTGCTTCAATAACAGCAGCCAATTCTGCTGCCTCAATAGCATCTCTCTGCTCTTGAGTCATCTTGCTGGCCTCTTCTTCCAGCCTTTTTAACTCTAGGCTTTTCAGCCTATCTTCTTCTGCCTTTTCTGCAGCAATTCTTTGCTTTTCAGCATCATCTTGTTTCTTCTTTTCTGCAGCAGTCAGGTAAGTTGCAATTTTCCCAGTCCTTTTTCTTCTTGATTCAGGACTTTCAACTGCTTGTATTGGAGTTGCAGCAACAGGGTTTGGATGCAGAAGGAGTGTCTCTCCTTCACCTATTGTGGCAGTCTGCTGATCTTCTCCAGCTTCAGCAGATACTACAGCAGAAGAGTCTGTAGTAGGAACTCCAATTTTGGAAACAACTTCTTCAGTAGATGTAACAACAAGTTCTTTGATCATCAATGGTCTCTCAGCTGATGTTGTTGCTTCTCTTACTGTTTCCACTGGTTCTTCAGAGAAATTAACCTTTCTCTTAACCTTAGATTTTGCAATCTTTTTGGTAGGGGGTTTGGCAGTGGGAGGTCCCCTTGCCTCACTTCTAGTTCTTAACCTTTTCAATCGTTGAAGAGGCATTTCTTCCTCTGATTCAGTCCTTTCAGGAGAGGAGTCAGTCTTCATCTGCTCAATCTCCTTGGTGAAATCTTCAATTACCTTATCTGGGACTGCATCTTCAGATTGTGCTGATTCAGTCTCAACAGCAGACTGTGCTGTTGGCTCAGCAGGCTGACTAGTCTGGCCCTCCTTCTTGCTCTTCTTAGAAGGGGCCTTTTTGGATTTTGCAGGGGCTTTTCTTTTAGGTTTCTCCACTATTTGTCTGACTGGCTCGTAGAGTTTGAACTCTTTACTGCCATGAGTTTGCTTCCCACCACCCATAGGGCATTGTAGTGAGGCAAACAGATTACTTAGTAAAATAGCATGAGAATGCCTTTTATCACTTAGTACCTCATACACGTGAGCAGCCCAGTTAACTTTTAAGCCATAGTAGATACACACCATTGTGCAGTATCTTCTCCTGGGTAACCCGTCCAGAGAGCTTGTGCTGCAATCCAGTATCTTGGCAATAATATCAGCAAACCTCTGATATTCACCCTTCAGCTGGGTCTTCATCAAAGCCCCAGTCATCTCCTCTCCTTCCTTAGCACAAATAGTCCAAAATTCCTCTTCCTTTTCAGACGCAAGGTCTGTTACATCTCCTCCCTTGTTCGTCAGCTTATAAATTTCACTAAGAACAGCAGCAGATACATCAATTTTCTTACCACCAATGACAGCAGTCATAACAGTGTCATCACTGTTGAATTTTCTGGTCATGTAGAAATGGTAAACATCCTCTAAGTAGACTCTTTCTTCGTGAGCTTCTAAAACAGGAACCAACGATGCTTCTTTGATCTTTTCCAGTAATGAACGCATCAAATCAGTGCCAGAGAAATGGAATTTGCTGTAGTTTAAGTACCTTCCCTCAATAATCTTGTCCATTTCAGAGATTAGTGAGTAGATTCTGCAGAAGAACAGTGAGCTTTCGAAGCAATAGGGTTTGAGAGTTAGAGAGTTTGAGAATATTTGAGTGCGTAAGACGACTGTACTGTTTAGATCGGATTTTATAGGTTTCCTTTTGATTAGGTTTCCGTGATTTATCTGAACCGTTGATCTAATCTGACAGTTTTAAATCGTGTGGTTAGGAGAAGCGGATTTCAATTTTATTATTTTAATGTCAGATGGGCGGGAAACTCTATCGACACTAATCTGTTACTTATAAAAGCGTGTTTCTTATGATACGATTTATGACCATGCTTATATAAGATATCAGATGAGTAGAGTTTAACTTATCTGACAGACGAGTGATCTGTTATCTGATATTACTAGAGAATGCCAATAGCTAGTAATCTTCCTCTGCTGTTTGTCAATCCAGCAAGATAAAATAATCTTCAGTCTTCAAGAATTAAGAACAGATCTTCAGATAATATAACTTCCACTAACTGACATTAACAGATTTCATCTTTAGAGCAGAAGTACCGCTAGTCTTACACGCTCCCCCTGTCTTTAAGAATCCATAAGCTAACTAGTCTGTTGAAAGTTAATCCTTGAGTAGAATAACGGATAACTAAGCTGTTGAACTCCAGTCTTCTGATGAGTTCCCCCTCAGCTTATGCATCCAAATTAAGTAGTCCTAACTCAGCTCTTAGAGTTGAGAACCTTGCTTCACTTAGAGGTTTAGTGAAGATGTCAGCAATCTGATTATCAGTATGAACATACTCTATCATAACATTGCCTTTTTCCACATGATCTCTAATGAAGTGATGCTTGATCTCTATATGTTTAGTCCTTGAATGACTTGTAGTATTCTGAGTAAGTGAAATTGCACTTGTATTGTCACAGTAGATTGGAATTCCACTGATTTTGATATTGTAGTCTTCTAGTTGATGCTTCAACCAAAGTATCTGTGCACAACAAGCTCCAGCAGCTATATATTCAGCTTCAGCAGTAGATATAGAAACTGAGGTTTGTTTCTTACTCATCCATGAGATCAGACGACTACCTAAGAACTGACAAGCACCTGTAGTGCTTTTTCTGTCAATCTTGCAGCCAGCAAGGTCTGAATCTGAATAACCAATAAGCTCAAATCCAGATTCTCTAGGATACCACAATCCCAATTCTTGAGTGCCTTTAACATATTTCAATATCCTCTTGGCAGCTAAGAGATGAGATTCCTTGGGGTTTGATTGAAATCTTGCACAGACTCCAACTGAGTACATTATGTCAGGTCTGCTTCCTGTTAGATATAACAGTGACCCTATAATGCCTCTATATTTGGTTATGTCTACTGATTTGCCATCTTCAGCTTTATCCAAACGAAGACTTGTAGACATAGGAATAGTAGCAGTAGAGCTAGTTTCCATACCAAACTTCTTGAACAGATCTCTTGTGTATTTTGCTTGATTTATAAAGATTCCATCAGGCAGCTGTTTGACTTGTAAACCAAGAAAATAATTAAGTTCACCCATAATGCTCATTTCAAACTTATTCTGCATCAGCTTGGAGAACTTATCACACATCTGTTGGTTAGTTGAACCAAAAATAATATCGTCCACATATATTTGCACAATTAATATATGATTCTCCCATTCAATTGTGAACAAGGTTTTATCTACCTTACCTTTGTGAAATCCTTTTACTAAAAGAAAATCAGATAGGGTATCATACCATGCTCTTGGAGCCTGTTTCAGTCCATAGAGGGCTTTCTTCAGACGATATACTTTGTCCTCTTCTTGATAGACTTCAAATCCAGGAGGTTGTTCAACATACACTTCTTCTTGCAATTCTCCATTGAGAAAAGCAGACTTCACATCCATCTGATAGACAGTGAAGTTCTTGTAAGCAGCATAGGCAAGAAACAGTCTGATTGCTTCAAGTCTTGCTACTGGTGCAAAAGTTTCATCAAAGTCAATTCCTTCTTCTTGACAATAACCCTTGGCCACTAGTCTTGCTTTGTTTCTGGTAACAATACCATCTTCATTCATCTTATTTCTGAAAACCCACTTAGTGCCAATTACCCTTTGATGACTTGGTCTTGGAACTAAGTACCAGACTTCATTCCTTTCAAATTGATTCAACTCTTCTTGCATAGCTTCTATCCAGAAGGAATCATTTAGAGCTTCTTCAATTTGCTTAGGCTCTATTTGAGATAGAAAAGTGACAAACATAGCATCTTGTGCAGCAGCTCTTCTTGTTTTCACTCTATCTAATGGATCACCAATCACCAACTCTGGTGGATGGTTTCTGAGCCATCTGAGATCAGGTTGCAGGTCTGAATGTTGTCCTCTGTCTTGATCTTGCAACACTACTGTTGGAGTTGCAGTAGTAGTCTGTTGAACATTTGCAGTCTGTTGAACAGTCTCTGGTCTGTCAGTTGTTTGCAACTCGTCTGTTAGACAATCAGCACTGTGATTTTGAACAGCACTTGAGTTATCAGCTGAATTAAGATTAGGTAGTATGATGGGAACATATTCTTCATTTCTTCCAATGTCTAACTTCTGTAAATCAGTAGGCAGATCTTGATTAATACTTTGATTCTTTTCAGAAGATTGACTTGGCTCATCAAATACTACATGGATAGATTCTTCTATTAGCAATGTTCTTTTATTAAAAACTCTATAGGCTTTACTAACAGATGAGTATCCTACAAAAACAGCTTCATCAGCCTTTTCTGCAAATGCAGTAAGGTGATTTTTCCCATTATTCAATACAAAACATTTACAACCAAAAATCTTAAAGTAATGAATGTTTGGTTTCCTGTTGTTCCAAACTTCATATGGAGTTTTGTTCTGATTTTTGTTGATCATACATCTGTTCTGGGTGAAGCATGCTGTATTCGTTGCTTCTGCCCAAAATCTTTGAGGCAGTTTAACTTCAGCTATCATGGTTCTGACAGCTTCCTTTAGTGTTCTGTTTCTCCTTTCAGCAACACCATTTTGTTGAGGGGTTCTGGCAGCAGAGTACTCATGATGTATTCCTTTGATATTACAATACTCTTCAACAGTAGAGTTTGTAAACTCTGTCCCTCTATCTGATCTGATCTTCAGTATTTTGATACTCTTCTCATTCTGGATCAGTTCCATCAGATTTGTAAGATGTTCCTTGGTTTCACTTTTCTTCTTCATGAAAATCACCCAAGTATATCTTGAATAATCATCCACAACAGCTAGGCAGTATTTCTTTCCACCATTGCTGACTGGATCAATGGGTCCAAATAAGTCCATATGTAATAGCTCCAAAATCCTTTCAGAAGATTGGTGCTTCTTGCTTTTGAAAGATGACTTGATTTGTTTACCCTTCTGACAAGCGTCACAGAGCTTATCTTTGCTCATGACTGTTTTTGGAATCCCTTCTACCAAATCATTCTTGATTAATCTGTTTATGGTCTTGAAGTTTAAATGATTCATCCTTTTGTGCCATAGCCAACTAACTTCACTTGGTGCAGATGCAACCAAACAAACACTTGAATTCTTGTCAGCAGAATCCCAGTCGACTATGTAGACATTCCCTTGTCGTCTTCCAGATAAAATTACCTTCTTTGTACCAATCTGTTCGACAAAGCACTTATCTGTTGAGAAGATGACTGAATATCCCTTGTCACAAAATTGACTTATGCTCAGCAGATTATATTTGAGGCCTTTGACATAAGAGACGTCAGATATCTCTATGTTTCCTCTGATTAATCTTCCTTTAGCTTTAATCTTGCCTTCTTTGCTGTCCCCAAAAGTAACCTTTGGACCATCCACAGCAATTGCATCAGTCAGCTCATGTATGTTTCCACACATGTGTCTTGAACATCCACTGTCCAAGTACCATATCTTCTCTACTTTACTCCTACTCCTAATCCTAACCTACAAAACAAAAATAAAATTGTTTTAGGTACCCTTATTGAGAGGGTCCTGAAGGATTAGTTCCACCTTTGACAACCCAAGATGTTGAAGTCTTAGGCTTCTTAGGTTTCTGAGTTTTCACAGGAGCATGAACAGTTTTATTTTCATCATAATTATCAGATAAGTCATGTTGATGATCAGTATGATAAGAGTAATGTTCATAAGCAGGGTAAGGTGCATGATAAGCAGGATATGCATGCATTGGATGAGCAGGGTAAGGTGCATAGTAACTAGGAAATTGAGGTGCATGATACATAGGATGATATGCAGCAGGTTGCACATAATATAACTCATTTCCATACCAAGCATTTTGATTTTTCTTGTTCTTATGCTTCTTTGGTTTACTAGTAGCTTGCTCATTTGATTTTGACTTAGTTTTACCACTAGTCTGATTGACTTTAGCTTTATCAGCAGACTTCTTAGGACTCTGCTGTTTGGTCTTACTAGTTTTATTTCCTACACTAGGCTCTTTGCTCTTTTTAGCCTTAGGAGATTTCTTCTCCTTTAATTCTTTCTCAGGTGAAGTAGGTCTAGCAGTTTGAACATATAGAATGACCTTACTATTGTCAGCTGATATGAATTTTTCAGTATGGTTCAACTCTTGCTTATCCTGTTCTAAAGGCATCTTCTGTTTACTAGATGTATGCGTGGATGCAACAGATGATTTTTCATGAGACTCGATAATCTTTTCAAGTTCCATGATTTTTCCTTTATAAACTTCACATTCAGCTTTCAGAGATTCATGCTCTTGCTCAAGCTGTTTATACTCGACTGATTCTCTTGGCTTTTCAGCTTTAAGTTTCAGTGAGTTATTTTGCTCTTTTAGCAAGCTCATCTCTTCCCTAAGCTTGACAAATTCTCCAGCAATAGTAGTATTATTTAACATCATTTGCTCTAGAGAATCAAACAGTTCATTATTTTGAGGAGTTACCTCATCCTCAGAGTCATCAGAGTCCTTTGCCATCAGGCACAGGAGAGCAGGTTTTTCTTCATCAGAAGATTCTTCGTCAGATGAGTCTGAATCTGAATCAGATGAGTAGACAGCAGCAAGCTTTTCTGCTTCAGCCATCATTGCTTTCCCTCTCTGATGCTTTCTTTCTTTTCTTACTTTCTTCTCCTCTTCAGTGTATTTCTCTGCTTTTGGATAAGGACAGTCTCTGATGAAGTGTCCCAATTTCCTGCAGTTATAACACATTAGTTTTGATTTATAATCCTCTTTATCTTGAGAAGAAAAGTTAGGTTTAGAAGTAGAAGCATTGTTGTATTTGTTCTTCATTTTTCTTTTGTAGAACTTCTTGAAATTATTCATCAACAGTGCAACATCTCCAGCAGTGTACTCCTTCTTGTTGAGTAGAGTGGCTTCATCAGATGAGTCCACTTCTTTGCTTTTCTGTGCTGGTCTTCTGGTGTTTTCAGCAGCAACCAGTGCAGCTGTGGGTCCTGAAGTTGAGGTTTCTTCAATACCCATCCTAGGCAGTTTATACTCATAAGCCTTGAGTACAGAAAACAGCTCTGTAAGAGAGATCTTCCCCAGATCCCTTGATTCTTCCATTGCTGTCACCTTCATGTTGAACTTAGGAGGTAAGGCCTTCAGTACTCTGATGGTTATCTCCTTGTCTGTGAAGGTTTTTCCAAGCTTCAATACTTCATTTAATATTCTTGTAAACCTTGTGTCCATCTGATCAATGGTTTCAGAGGACTTCATCTTGAAGTTATCCAGCTTTTCTAGAGCAACACTCAGCTGATGCTCTTTTATGGCGTCGTTCCCTTCGCTCATATCTCTGACTTTATCCCACATCTCTTTTGCAGATTTGCAATGTTTGATCTTGTCAAACCGATCATTATCCAGGGCTTTAGTCATGATAAATCTTCCAATCTTGTCCAGGTTGAACAGCTTGATTTCTTCAGCAGTCATTTCGCTCAAGTCTTTTTCCACCACGGTATCAACTTCATTGATTTTTATCGTCTTGGTGAACTTGAATGGACTTTTTGTAATGCACGTGAACATGTTGTCATTGTAGGTAGCGAGGAAAATCTCCATCCTGATTTTCCAGTCTTCGAAGGACATGCCAGCAATGTGGGGAACATGGTTTATGCATTCCATTTTCAAAAAGTTTTGATTTTTAAAAAAATGCTCTTTTGAAAAAGTTATGAAAACCTTTCGAAAAACACTTGGATCAAGCTCGTTGATCAGGCAGCTGATTCAAATGAACCACCTGCTCTGATACCACTTGTTGGTCCCAAGTGGTCAGATGAGGTCTAGAGGGGGGGGTGAATAGACCTCTGAAAATTTTTGAACTTAAAAACTTTTCAGTCTTCTGTCAGCAGACTAAGCTGATGAAGAACAGTAAGCAGACTAGTCTGATCGTGAACAAATCTTGAACAGACGACTGACCACTCTTCTTACAGTAACTTAGCTGTTTTTCAGCAAAACAGTTTTTCAAAGAGTATACTTGCAGCGGATTGTTTTAAAGTGTTTTTCACAAGTAGACTAAGTTCTTAAAAGATTTTATCCCCAGTTTTTAACAAACTCCTTTTTAAAATCTTTTAGGTAATCCAAGGTGTTTGAAAATGCAAACTTTAAATATGCAAGAAAACTTTAGATGCAAGATAACACAAAGAATTTTTATAGTGGTTATATGGATGAAAATCATTTAGTCCACTCTTCCAGATCACACAGATTCTGGGTTATACTATAATCACTTAGATTACAATATTTCTCCACTTACACCTAAACAACTAATGAAAAGGCTGTAAGCTCACAATAGGAATTCACAAAGAAAACCTATCCTCTGAAGTAGAATCACTCACAAAGACGGATTCTCACTTCGCACAACACTCAGCTATTACAAAATCACTCAGATAATGTTTTTCTGTTTTCTTCAACTTGGTTTCTGTCAACAGATGACTTCCACCAGACGAGTGAGCTGTTCGAGCTTTTGAGACTTAGAGAAATTCTGCTTCAAAATTTCGATCTCTGATTGTTGTTGTGTGTGTCTCTCTTCGAACTTTGCTCTATTTATACTCGGATTTGAATTTATGACCGTTGAAGGAAATCAAAACTTCAAATCCAATCTTCAGCTCATTTGAAACGGCTCCCTGCAGCAATCGTACAGTGTACAGTACCTTTCTGTCCATCGCATTTAATGCTGCATTTAATGCACTCTGCTGATCCGAGGATATCTTCAATCATTTGCCATTACTACCCTTCTCTTACAGCATTTATTACACCAAGTGCATTTATTACCGTTGAACTGATCTTATGATCTCTTTCACTCTGCTGATCGAAGCAACCCTTCTGATAGGTACTCTGCTGATCAAATACTGAACTTATCTGATTTGACTCGGCTGATGACCTACCCTTCTGTTCGCTGTTTCAGCAAGAGATCACTAGTCTTCTAGTCTTTGAACTTTGAACTCTTCTGATGTCTTCTTTTACTTGTTCAAAATTCTTCTAAGGGAACTAAGCTTCCATACTTAGCTGATTATGATGTTTTGGAAATCATCAATACCTTCCCTTAATTACTTGTCTTCTTTGCACTTCATCTTCATCTTCATCCAACAATGTTGGATCAAACGTGAAATGAATTGAATCTCCTTGACGAACGTCTCGAACTTCGCTTTGGATATTCTGGATTTTTGAGGGATTTGATCTTTATTTGAACTTCGTAAATTTCCAATAACGTTAATCTAAGAGTTAAGTATATTAATCTTAGATTAAACGTTGGATTTTTCTTCACTTCTTGAAGAACGCCTTTGAATATTGGAAAGAACGCCTTGATTTGAAGAACGCCTTGATATTTTGGAAGAACGCCTTGAGAGAGTTTGTTTTTCTCCTTGCACTTCTTTTGGCTTTTTGAATTGTGTTTTTGAGTTGTCTTTTTCTTCTTGGAGATGACTCCTATTTATAGGTGGGTTTTGAGAAAAATTGCAATATTCTCCATATGACGTGGCGCAATTTGATTGGTTCTTCACACCTTGTATGACAAGAAATATATCTTGTTTCATTCTCTTGCCCCTTTAAAAAGAAATTACATGCAAATATTGCATTGTGAAGAAAATCTTGCCTTGCTTAATAATTTCCTACACAAACTTACCTTGTGTATGGAGATTTTAATTTATTTGCAAGAAATCTTGTATTTAATTAATCATAGAACATAAATTAATCAATTAATTATTTAATTATTATTTTAGGAATTAAATTTGATATAATCCCAAAATAAATAAATTAATAATTAATATGTCTTGGACTCAAATTTGGTTACAATCTCTATGATTCCTCTGATTCTAATCATCTAAGCGATAATCTTGAAAAAGATTGATTTGATCTTCTCCAAAATGATTTTGGCACTTGAATAACGTTAATCCAAAGCAATTGTGCTTAATGTTGGATCAAACGTGAAATGAATTGAATCTCCTTGACGAACGTCTCGAACTTCGCCTTGGATATTCTGAATTTTTGAGGGATTTGATCTTTATTTTAACTTCGTGAATTTCCAATAACGTTAATCTAAGAGTTAAGTATATTAATCTTAGATTAAACGTTGGATTTTTCTTCACCTCTTGAAGAACGCCTTTGAATATTGAAAATAACGCCTTGATTTGAAGAACGTCTTGATATTTTGGAAGAACGCCTTGAGAGAGTTTGCTTTTCTCCTTGCACTTCTTTTTGCTTTTTGAATTGTGTTTTTGAGTTGTCTTTTTCTTCTTGGAGATGACTCCTATTTATAGGTGGGTTTTGAGAAAAATTGCAATATTCTCCATATGACGTGGCGCAATTTGATTGGTTCTTCACACCTTGTATGACAAGAAATATATCTTGTTTCATTCTCTTGCCCCTTTAAAAAGATATGACATGCAAATATTGCATTGTGAAGAAAATCTTGCCTTGCTTAATAATTTCCTACACAAACTTGCCTTGTGTATGTAGATTTTAATTTATTTGCAAGAAATCTTGTATTTAATTAATCATAGAATATAAATTAATCAATTAATTATTTAATTATTATTTTAGGAATTAAATTTGATATAATCCCAAAATAAATAAATTAATAATTAATATGTCTTGGACTCAAATTTGGCAATAAAATTTAACTGTCTACAAATACTGCAGCAGATGGACTGAGTAGACAAGCTTGTTCTGACTCCATCCAATTGAATGTCACCATGCTTGTTACTTCCTCACTAATTTCCAGAGTGCAGAAAAGTTTGGAAAAGGACCCTAAGCTACAAGACCTCATTACTAAATTATAGCAGGATCCCTTGATGAAACCTCATTACACTTGGCAGAATGGTCTCCTCAAAAGAAAGGGTAAGTTGGTGGTGGGTGATGATGATGAATTGAAGACTCATATTACAAAACTTTATCATGACAGTAAGGAAGGTGGCCACTCAGGTATGATTAAGACATTGCATAGGATAGAAAGAAGTTTTTACTGGAAAAACATGAAGCATTCCATTTACAAGTTTGTTCAAGAATGTGTGACTTGCCAAACTTGCAAGCCTGTTAACACTCTCCCCAGTGGCTTACTTCAACCACTGCCCATACCTGAGAGAGTGTGGCAAGACATCTCTATGGATTTTGTGGAGGGACTGCCAAGGTACATGATAAGGAGGTACTTTTGGTTGTAGTTGACAGATTGAGCAATTATGCTCACTTCATACCACTTTCACATCCTTATACTGCTCTTTCTGTTGCTCAACTCTTTGTTGATAATGTTTATAAACTCCATGGGATGCCAAAAACCATTGTTAGTGATAGAGATGTGGTTTTTCTAAGTAAGTTTTGGACTGAGTTCTTTAAGATACAAGGGACCAATTTGCTTCATTCTACTGCCTATCATCCTCAAACAGATGGGCAAACTGAGGTTGTGAATAGGTGTCTGGAAACCTATCTTAGATGTATGTGCAGTGATAGACCTAAAACTTGCTGAATGGTGGTACAACACCAACTTTCACTCCTCTACCTTGCACACACCCTATGAAATTGTTTATGGACAGCAACCACCCCCACATTTGTTTTATCAACAAATGTCTTCTGAGGTGGATGTTGTTGATAGAAGTCTCACTGCTAGAGAGGCTACTATAAGGTTACTCACAAGTCACCTCCTTAGAGCACAATCAAGAATGAAATCTCAGGCTGACAAATCAAGAAAGGATAAAGAGTTGGCAGTAGGAGATATGGTATATGTAAAGTTGCAGCCTTATAGGCAAATTACTGTAAGGGGATCAAATTATACTAAACTCAGTCCTAAATTCTTTGGACCCTTTGAAGTTATTAAAAGGGTGGGTATGGTTGCTTACAAACTTGCTTAACCAGTTCATGCAAAAATACACAATGTCTTCCACATCTCTCAGCTGAAGAAACATATTGGTCCTACTGTGGTTTGTCCTACCCTTCCAGTCTCTCAAACTGCTCATGGGCATGTCCTTATTGAGCCTGAAAAAATTTTGGATAGAAGGATCTATAACAAGAATGGCAGGGCTGCTACACAGGTCCTTGTTAAGTGGTTCAACTCTACTGAAGATGACAACACTTGGGAGGATCTGTACTCTCTGAAAATGAAGTTCCCCTCCTTTCTTCCTTGAGGAGGACAAGGAAGGTTTGAGGGGGAGGTATTGTTGCATGCACGAATAAAATAAGCAAGGGATTTTTTGTAGGGGGTTTTTTGCTATATTGCAGCTTGGGAAGAAAACGTTTTTTGAGATTACGTTTTTATTAATAAACCGCAACAACTCTGATGACGTGGGAAAGCTAATATTTGATTGGACGGATGAATCCAGTGGACGATGAGTAGATGCCAACTAGATAAAGTGCAGATGACGTGGAAAAACCGACTTGCTTTAAATAGCAAGTTACACACACTCACACATTCAACACCTGCACAAGTAAGAATTTATCCTCTCTTCTTCAGCTGAATTCCTCTGTCCTGCGCCTGTTTTAATCCAAGTTTTTCCATCTTCATTTCAGGTATATGAAGATCTTGAGCTGGATTTATTACATTCGATTGTATTTAGCAATCCTATGTAATTGAGTGTTGTTGATCATCATTGTTCCTACTGTTGCATTACTTTTGGTGATTTGGATTGAGATTGTAGTTTCGGTTATTGGTTCATTTATTTGATTTAATGGGGAGATTGTTATTCCAGTTGCTTGGGTTAATTGAAATTGCTGTTGGTTTGCTTATTTTGTGTTTGGATTGATTAAATTGACTTGAGAATAGATTTATCATCTATCACCCAAATTCGAAGCCCTATTAGAAAAGATACCCACATTAACGTGTTACAATCTAAATTCATTCATAAGAATTGAATTGATTGAATGAGATAAGTTTTCTTGAAGAAAAACCGAGAGAGAAAAATATGAAGAAAACTGGAAATTTTTTTATTGTGTGTCAAATTGTGCTTACAAATAATCGAACCCTAGACTAATTTATATACAAGTAAGGCGGCTAAATAAAAGCGTGAAACTAATACAAACTAAAAGAAAACACGCCTAGTTACTTAAATACAAAGAGGGAAATAAAAAGCCCTGATTTTAAATTAAAACATCTTTTTTCTTCTTCTTCTTTGTTCTGCTGAGGCATGAACTAATCTCCCTTCTTTTATCTTGTGCAGGGCTTTGAAGCTGGAGCTCAAATCTCCCAATATAACGTGTCCAATCCGCCTTGAAAGGGATTAACCCCGTGAAGATAAAATACATAATATATTGATTTGCCATCACAAATATAAAATATATCTTTATATATTTTGTTACAATATTACTTTTCCTATTAAGGACGATAAATTAATAATGGTAATCTCCCTCAATTAATAAAATCAATGGTTAGTAAATAGCATACAATGCCCACACAACACAGAAACCAAATGCACTCAATAAATTTATAAAATCTGATTATAATTATGGCTTACCTTTTGGACAAACATCGTCATCGAAATATTGTCCACGTATAGGAGAGAGACCCATGATCTCAAGAATGTGACGAGAATACGCGTTTATTTATTGATTCCATATTTAATTTTCCTTATGAGGTTGTCGTTTATGAGATTAGATGGAGATGGACTTTAATCTTGATTAAATGGACTTATGTTCTATACCCATTCTTTTTGTATGTCGAATCCACCAACTTATGGGCATATTTGGTTAGATTTGACTTGGTTTTGATTTTGGTTTTGAAAAATTGATTTTTGTGATTCGATGAAACGTTTGAAACCTCAATTTGATTGAACTTGGATGCTGGGTTTTAATTTTTGAAACAGTTGAAACCTCAATTAGATTGAATTTGGATATTGGGGTTATGAGAAAATAATTGTGTGATAAGTATTAAATTAAGGTATTTTATACACAAAAGTAGATGATTTGTGTCAAATAATAATCTTTTATAGATTTGATATTTATTATTATTATGATAATTGGATATATAAGTTGAATCCTGAATTTTACGAAACATGTCCTTAGACCGACCTAGAACTTAAACAAAAATTATGAAATATATAATGTATTTTAGGTTTCTTGATATTAATGTTTAAATAATTCAAATTTAGCTCATATTTCAAATATGAAATCATTATTTATTACGTTTTTCATGAAATAATTATAGTCATTTGGTGATCATCAAAAATTATGGACTTATTTGGTTAGATTTTGGTTGATTTTATTTGATTTTGATTTCAAAAAATCGTATGTGTGATTTCTATGAAAACCCATTTAAATTGAATTTGAAGGTTGAAGGCGGAGGAACATAGAGCACCGCCAATTTTGTTTTGAGTATTAATTTACTGTGCATTAGAAGTTAGTAATTACTGTCCTAGGCCCATTCAATAATTTTCCTTTTTCATAAGTCTTTTAGCCCAATTCCAACTCTACAAAGTTCCAAACTAATTGATACCAAACAGTCGGAAAAAAGGCCCAACAATACTTGCTTTTTTTTTTTTTTTTGATATAGCATGTCCATTACTAAAAGTAATTTTCTATTAAAAATTTAATTAGCTAAATCTTCAATAATGTATGTCATCTTGTAAAACCTCTTCTCAATCTAATGAATTTATTTTAATCATAAAATAAATTTGAAATAAAATTGCTTAAAGTTTTTATATTAATTTAATAGTACATGAATTTGATGTCATGAAAAGAATACATAGTACAATTTAGCAAGGATTAAAATTTTGATACAATTTCATGGAAAACATTGAAAATTTTCTGTTTTCAGTCATCTGAAACAAAAATATAAAATATTTTCTACTTCGACATATTTCTTTCATTTACAATATTTTTCAAATGTTTCTCAAAATTCTTTCAAAAAGTTTCAAGTATTTAATTGATCGAAATACCCACAAAAATAAAACTTTAATTCATGCAATTTAGGATGTATAGGTAAAAATTGTTATTATACATATTCTCATTTATATGTATGTCCAACTCTTCTTTAAGTTACTTCAATATCTTTTTTTTTTATTATTATTGTTAATGATATTTTATCTTATAATATATAACTGATTATTTATTTATTTAATGATAGATAAACATTAATGCCACTTGATTATATATATACTTTTATATCAATTACCATGAAAAACATTCTCTATGGCACTATTTATATAATATATAACTGATTATTTATTTAATGATAGATTACGAATGACCCCCCATGGCTTAAAAAAATGAAATAAACCCATGTTTTGTTTTAAAAAAAAATTTCACAAAAACTTCCATATGATTTGTGAAATCCACGTTAAAAAATTGACAAAAATCTTATCCCCCAAAGTTGCATATTGTGGCACTTTACCTACATGTATAAATTAAGCACTACTGTCTCAAATAATTTATTTAATTTTTGTTCGACGGAAAATATACATGTGCCCTTCACATGAATTTTTAAAATTAGTCACAACATTTCTTACAAGTCCAATTATATCGTTGATGTAAAGGGAGAGGAATTGCATAAACAAGCAGAAGATTCCATCTAAAAAACTCATCAAAACCAATGAAATATAAACTACTAAACTAATAATAAGTAATAATTGATGAAGTATAAACTAATAAATTAAAACTGATAGATGCAACACACATCTTTTTAATTGCAAGTTGCTTATAATCTAACAACTACACATGATTAATTATTAAAAAACTAATTAAGCATTTCAAGTTGCTTATAATCTAACAACTACACATGATTAATTATTAAAATACTAATTAAGTATTCCAAGTTGCTTATGATCTATTGGTTTAAAATCTCTGAGCACATGTATTAAGGATAAACACTGCATTCTAACATACATAAGTCAAGTCAACTTTTTGATCATTCATTCATCCACAAACAGTAAACTTCTTCTTTCCCGTTCATTGTGATTGAACAAAATGGCAGAAGCATATGCATCTCTTGTTTCCCTGATGCACATAATCGATCAGATCAAGGATCATGGTCGCGATTCATTTTCACTTAACCACGAACAGATTGAATCTCTTCAAGAAAAGGCCGTGTATCTAGTTGAGTTTCTAGAACGCTATTCCAATGGAGACAACAAAGATGTTGAAGGCTTGGAGAGTCAAATCGCGGATGCATCTCATGCAGCAGAAGATCTAATTGAGTCCAAAGTTGTGGACTATATTCATGATAATCAATCCACAAGTTTTGCGGGAACGAGCTCAATACCTTCTGTCAACAACTGCAGAAGTGATAGAAGTCATGGATTTGATGAAAGACAAGGCGATGGAAATTAAAGGGAAAGGGGAGCTTAAAGTTCACCTACCTAGAGATTCAGTACCTTCTAGTTCTTCAAGCTCTTTACCGGCTGGCAAAGACACTATGGTGGGATTTGATGATGTCTTGATTCAGATCATGGACAAACTCACCCGACAACAATCTAATTTCCAAATCATCCCAATTCACGGAATGGGGGGTATTGGGAAGACCACACTTGCTAGAAATGTTTACGAAAGTCCTTATATTGTGCAACATTTTGACAACCGTGCTTGGGTTACAATATCCCAAGAATATGAAATAAAAGAAATTCTTTCAAGCCTTTTGATTGAATTTAAGGTTCTCGCTAAAGAAACAATACAAGAGATGAATGAGAGCCAATTAGGTGTAGAATTACATAAATATTTATTTAATAGGAAATATTTGATTGTAATGGATGATATGTGGAGTATCGATGTGTGGGACGAGGTACATTTGTTCTTTCCAGATAACGGCAACGGAAGTGGAATAATGATAACAACCAGACTTACACTCATGGCTCGTCATTTGGGATCTCTGGCCTTGAGGTGAATTTTCTAGACGAAGATCAAAGTTGGAATCTTCTTCGTCAAAGGGTGTTTGGCCAAGAAGAATGTAGTATTGAATGGAGGAAATTGGGAAAAAGATTGCTAAAAATTGTAAGGGACTCCCTTTGTCAATAGTAGTGATCGCGGGAATCCTTGCAAAGTCGAACATGACACGAGAAGAGTGGGTTCATGTTGAAAAGAAGTTAACTCTATTGCAATTCTAGCGGATGATGGACAGTGCTCGAAAATATTATCATTGAGTTATAAAAACTTGCCTGTTCATCTAAAACCATGTTTCCTCTACATGGGAGTTTTTCCAGAAGACAATGAGATCTATGTATCACGGCTCATCAAACTATGGGTTGCGAGGGATTTCTAAACCAAATAAAGACAAAAGCCTTGAAGAGAGCTGCAAAGGAATACCTTATCGATCTTATAGATAGAAATCTCGTTATGGTTCACAAGCATGAGTTTGGGGAAATTAAAACCTTCAAAATTCATGATCTTTTGGGAGATATGTGCTTAAGGGAAGCTAAAAAAGAAAAGTTTATTTGTGTCATAGGGGGACGAGGTTCTGACAGTTCACAAGCCTTACACAATCATCGTCGCATTGTTATTGACGGAGAAAAAAAACAGCAAAAAGATTCTGCCGATTTCAGAAATCAAGGTGCAGTATCAATCATATCTGATACTGTAGTTACGAAAGAAGAAAATAGCAAAACGATCCTCCGTTCAATCACATTTAATGAGGTTTTGGATTTTACGTATTCATCCTTGCTTGGTTGTAGATTGATAAGGGTATTGAATGGTGATCAATCTGATTTATTCAAAATCGCTTTCAATCTAGTCAACTTAAGGTATCTAAATATTCAGTTTAAATATCATGAGAACGAGGGTCATCTCAGGTTGCCATCTACACTAAAGCTACTATGGAACCTACAAACCTTAATTATTGTAGGAGTTTTTATGGAATACTACACTACCTGAAATTTGGGAGATGAAACAACTTCGACATCTCGACATGTATCCAATTTCTCTGCCTATATATCTTCCAATTGTGTTGAAACACCTAAATACTCTCTTCGGAATACTTAACCTACATGTTGTGATGTAGGGGTTGTCAAGAGAATACCCAATATTAAGAATTTAAAAATTCATTATGTTTATATTTTTGGGGATTTGGATAGAGGAGAAGAGTATTGTCTCAACTATCTTCAACATTTAGATAAACTCGAATCACTTTCTATTAACCTTCGTTATAGATTTTCAAAAGAAACTCATTTGTTGGAAAAATTAACTTTTCTACAATCACTCAAGAAGTTGGTTTTAATGAAAAGTCGCATACCTTGGGAACATATGTCGATAATAGGTAGTTTGCCCAATCTTGAATGCTCATATTAAGATACAATGCCTTCATTGGAGAGGAGTGGAACCCAATTGATGGACAATTCCTTTCCTGAAATACTTGTCAATTAAAAAGTGTAATAAGCTAAAGGTCTGGAACGCATATAGCATCCATTTCCCAAGCCTTGAGCAACTTTTGCTATCGTACATGGAAAGTTTGGAGGAGATACCATTGGGTATAGGAGAAATAACAACTCTTCGATCGATTAAATTAAAATTTTGTTGTGATTCAGTTGTGCGTTCGGTAATCGATATATTAAATGAGCAATACGATAATGATGGCATTCAAGTTGAAGTTGAGGTCAGCAGGCGTAACAAACTGGGGATTTTAAAAGCAAGAGATAATCTCAAGTTCACTATGTATTAAAGGAGATGTACGAATGCATCAAAAAAGAAAGGAGAGGTACAAATTTAACAAAGAAAAAGGTCAGCCTCTAACCTTAAGTTTCTTACTTAAATCAATGGTCATTTGGCTGTTGGATGATTTTTTACTGTTTCTTAGAGAACGTTCAAATTATTCTAATTATCAAATTTCATGACTATTGGAAATCATTTTAAGCCTCTGTTTTTAACTTGTGAAATATAGAAACACTTTCAAATTTCAAAAAGTCAGTTTTATCAATGCGGATAAAGATTAAATTTTGAAATTGTGATTCTCATTTGGTTTTAAACTTTAATTCATTGATTTCTATCTTCGTTTCTTGTGGTAAAGCTGAAATTGTGATTATCTTTTGGTTTTAAACTTTAATTTTATTGATTTTTATTTTTATTTCTTGTGTTTCCTGCGTTAGGACCTGAAGAAAGCATTGGTTCATTCGTTGAAATTGAAGTGTCACTCAATAACATCTTCAACCTCAATTGTGTACCAAAAAACGAAGACACTACACTGAAACATTATGATGGTTTGGAGATAATTTCAATGTTTTTTTTTTTTTTTTTTTTTTTGTTTAAATTTTGATTGTGTGTTTTGAATTCTTTAAATATTTGTAAGAATAAGTAAAACATGAATTTTAAGACCTATTTTGATATTACGTGTGAAAGGTTGTATTATAATTTGAATGATATTAAAAGACGGTTTTGAAATTGTGTGAAATGTTGTATACTAATTGCTCTTGATTTTGTGTGAAAGGTTGTATTATTATTTGAATTTTCACAAGAGTGAATTGCACTTCTGTCTTTCTTATATGTCGACTTTTGCATATTCGGCTCTCTTAATTTTTTTTGATTATTACACGATAAAGAAGACCTCACATGAATTACTTAGAGGGCATTTTCGTTCAATCACATAATATTAAGAAATCCTATTATATAAACATTATCTATTATTTCATTTTAGTCCCTATTAAACATGTATTTTTTCAGCTTCTTTTTTCGGGACTATTTCTGCAAATATACATGTTTATATTAAGAAAATGTTACATTGATTTATCACTCTTATGTGCAGTTGTATCTTATAAACAAAAAAGACATTGCTTTGTTATTATTTATATCATCGATTATATAAAAGTTTTTTAATTAATTTCTTTAACAATCACATTTTCTGTTAATATATAGAAGTCGTTTGTATTAAGCCATGATTGTAGCCTTGTAGGAACTTCAATTTTAGGACTGTTTGGATGTCTTTTTAGCAACGTTGGATTATATTTTAGCCCATCAAATCAATCAATTTTTCAGAGAGTTCCAAAACCATTCTATTACGTCCTATCTATATTGTGTATTACTAAAAATAATTGCGTTGTTTAATATACACTTTGCCCTTAAAGAATGGAGTGTATCACTTACCTTTTTATATAACTAACTAGGAAAGTGTACGTGCGTTGCACGTGATTAACTAATATTTAAACCCGTACTTCGACCAATTCCACTCATTGTTGTGTTTTATCAAAATTTGTTAATTAATCAATTCACTCATTATTTTCAGTTTAACCCAATTTTAGTCGATTTTACCTATCTTGCTTACCCCGTTGTTTTATCAATGACACCATTTTTTTTATTTAAGTCGTTTTTCTTCTATCTAACCTATTTTTCTCTGATTTACCAATTTTTCTTTTTATCATATATAATAGTAGAATATTAACTAATTTTCTATGTTAGTTGAATCATACAATCATTTTTCAATAAAACTATCTTAATGGCATATCATATAATTTTTATGATTGCTTTAGTTTATTCGTATCGAAGAAATATGATTTCTTTTTAGTTTTTATAATAATTGATCAGTTTTAAGAATTGTCCAAAGAAACACTGATTGCACCTGTATTACATTGAGTTTATCATTTTTTTGTTATTTAAACCGTACTTCGACCAATTCCACTCATTTTTGTGTTTTATCAAATTTGTTAATCAATTCACTCATTATTTTCGGTTTAACCCAATTTTATTCGATTTTACCTATCTTGCTTATCCCGTTGTTTTTATCAATGACACCATTTTTTTTTATTTAAGTCGTTTTTCTTCTATCTAATCTATTTTTCTCTGACTTACCAATTTTCCTTTTTATCATATATATATTTAGTAGAATCTTACCCGTTAGCCAATAATAAGTTTTTCAGTTAATTAAATAGTAACTTTTTTTTCTAAATTTTGCATATTTTT